>PNEQ01000784.1:105239-139664 GCA_003012365.1 Medauroidea extradentata
TTGCTTTTTCTCATTAATTCAACATTAGAACACATTTCAACTTTCAAGTTAAACGCAGCCTTGGCCTCATTTGGATTTCATTGTTTTAGCACGTTAAAGAAGATAAGAATTGCAGATTCATGGAAACTAAATAGATAATTCATATCTCCGTATGTATTTAATCAGATTTTGTAGAACTCTCAGACAATTGTTGTAGTGATTTCAGGTAGTTTTCTTTTTATACAAAGCTGTAAGTTTTTCGTGTAGTTAGCAAATTTCTTGTCTCTCGGACACGAAAACGTTTTTTCGTGTACTATAAACCGGGTTTGCGTAACACTCGTGGCCTAACTTTGAATCATTTTTTAACAACTCTTCATATTTGTTTCGATTTTTTTTTTGTGAAAATGAATTGAGGTGTGGTGATGTTTTTTTAACATTTAAATAGTAACATTCCAGGTTGCATCTTATTTACCAAATTGCACTAAATGAGATAGCGCAACTGTAGCACGTTATACTTGATTTCGGGAAGACCCCTGTTTGGATTCTAGTTCCAGACATCCTGATTTCGGTTTTTCGTTGTTTCCCAAAATCGTTCCAGGTGAATACTGAGATGGCTCATCAACAAAGGCCATGAAAGATCCATCCCACGGTTCCTGCCCTTGTGCAAAGTCGCGTGTAACCATCTCTAAGATCTCGCTGTTGACGAGACGTAAAAGCTACTTAAATAATCATATTAATTTACCAAATGTCAGAGTCTTTTTTAGATTTTAATTTGCCCCACAAGTTTAAGGTTGCTATGTGCCTTAGAACTTGTTGCAAGCAAAGAAAGGTACATGCTAAATTATATTACATGTGTCTCGTCACCTTCCAAGAAATCGATTTCTGTCAGAAACAGTTTTCTGCGTTAAAAAGAATGAAATATGGCTACTGATAAAAATGTAACAAAAATAGTTATTATATACGCGAAAATTTCGCAAATTCTTCAGAGATTACATTACATTTCCAACTCTTGTACACGTGCATTACTTGTGTGATTGGGTTACACTTAACGAATCTTTTACTTGAGAAGACTTCAGTATAAACCAATAGTAAAGCTGATCTAAAACTTTCTGACTCTCGCATGGTCCCTCATTGGTTCAGCAGCCAACGAACATTTAGATGAAGACAGAGAGTCTGGTGATTGAACCAGGTGTATAATAATTATGATAAGTTGTTTTCGGGTGTTTTTGGGCATTAAAATACTTATTTTCTCGCAGTTTTCAGGGGTACTGAAAAAAATAGCATGGACGATCCTTTAGCAATCCGGGCCGCATAGAGAAAAACAAAAATATCAGTGGTGGAATATATGTAGGTTCGACACACACCGAACAACATCTAATCCATCTAATCCAAATTTAACATGTAAGTCCCTACCCTTTCTCTCGTCAGAGTTCTGGGTTAGGTAGCGCCCTTAGATAGCCTACTGACATGATTAGAGAACCTGGAAAATAGCGAAAATTATATTTAACGTCAAGGTGCAACGATAAGATGTTAGACTCGCATTCAGGACCCTGGTTTAATCATAATTTCGGTTTTTCTTGACTTCCCAAGATCGCTCCAGGTGAATGCTGGGATGGTTCCTTAACAAAAGCCATAGCCGACTCCTCTCCTAGCTACTGTCCTTGCGTCGAGTTGTGTGTCATCATCTCTTATGCCATTGCTGTGGACGAGACGTTAAGCCCAATTACCTAACTTATTTAACGTCAACAAAGTCTTCAATAAACTGTAGTATTTTTGCCGTATTACTATTAGATAACGCACATGTGAACAGTTTTTGGACAAATCGCTAGAGACCTGAAAAATTCGCTTTTTATTTTAGTCACACTATAGATTTCAAATAACTGTAAGTTAGTGACACATTCGTAATTGATTCTTGACCTATTTTAAACCTCCTGGAAGACACTGAGCCAATAATAAAGAAGCAACATAGTGCAGGTCCAACCACGTGGTACCACTGCGACAGCGAGTAGCCAATGACGAGCTGTTATTTACTCGGGTTGACAGAGATATTCTTGGACGCTAGCCTACAAGTCACTGAACCGGCGAATTAATCCGGTCTCTACAAATCGCTAGGGCCAAAAACGTTTCGCGAAAAAAAAATGTTGGCCCAATTTGCTTCGGCGCCTTACGTGCACATCTGCAGCTCTGCTTCGTGTAAATTGGGAGCATGTCTTTGTGAAGTGGCAATCACAGTCAGGTTACTGCAATCCCGCACGTCTTTGATTTGTCTGTAGAACCCAGACACGTGAGAGTTAAAACAACCAATCACTGACTGTGAAGCAGAACTGCATGAACGTAAGGCACTGAAACAAACCACGTCAAAATTCTTTTCCGCGAAAAATCCAAGGTCAATTCAATCGCGTTAGTTGTGTGTTAAAGTTCGACAATTCTAATTGGGCCTGTTGAAGAGGCAAACAGTGCTTCAAACGATTGATATATAGTGTCGATACAAAACCTTCAGTTACAAACTAAAGAAGTATGGTGGACATACACCATTGCAGCAAACGGTGTGTCGAGAGACCGGAAAAATTCCGTGGTTCACTGACCTGTAGGATAGTTTGCACGAATATATTTGTACTCAACCATACAACAGCTTCTCATTGATTGCTCGCTGACACAGTGATACCACATCACTGGATATGCATTTACCTGCTTCTTTGCTATTAGTTCAGTGTCTTCTAAAAGGTGTCAAATAAGGCTAGAGCCAACTGCAAAACTGACACGAATCTGCAGTTGTTTGAAATCTATTTTGCGGTAAATTCAAAACGCGAATTTTTCAGGTCTCTAGGTGTGTCACAGAAAACCATAGAATACACACATACAAACGGACAAGTAAACATCAAAAAGACTTCGTTTGCAACTGGCAGACATAAGTGAACAAGTACAATTCCACAGGGAATTCAGTCGGTCTCTGATTCTATTGAGTTGTATTTGTTTACCTAGGTTTGGCAGCTGCATACAAAGTCCTTCTGTTTGTTTACTTGTTTGTTTGTGTGTATTCTCTGGATTTCTGTAACACACCATTTGCTGCAAATGTCAAACATACCTCTTTAGTTTGTAATTTGCATCTACTGCAAGACTCGTTCAAAAATAACAAACCCTTCAGTGTTTAAACACAACACGTAGGAACCTATCAAACAGTAAACATTTCTCGCGATTTTCCAGTGTTTCTCAGGCATGATATTTACTGCAGGGACAGAGGACTGGAACATGTTTGCTTTCTCGTGTATTGAGCTGACAGTCTCTTGTGGGTAGCCAGGTTTCTGCACGGTTCAAAGGAGCGACTGAGAGGGACTCCATGCTCGGCCAGGCGCGCGAGATCGCTCCGTTATTCCGCCCAATAAACCAGCTCCAAATAATGGCCGTTATTGTCCTTCCCCTCCGGAAGGAAGCCGCGCAGTGACGTCACCAGCCACAGCATTGCTGTCTTGCGTAAATCACTCCTTTGGGTTGGGTTCTGATTTGCGACGCGTCGGCTGTACACTGTAAACAACTTCCTAAAAAGTTTCGGAAGTTATTATCCCAGACGCAGTATGGGACAGTTAACATACTTCCGTCTTGTAAATATGCAAACTTTTACAAATGTTACAATACAAGTCTGGTAACTTTACTATGCATTTGACAGTTTTATAATTAGGTTTAGGAGTGCTACCATGGATGTCTGGGAAACTATTCTACCACACCTACTTTCTTAACGCTCCTATACGCACGTCTGGTAAATTTACAAACTATGTTTTAGAGTGTAGATAATGTAAATGGACCTTGCGTCTCGTCGACAGCGAGGTAATTAAAGACGGTGACATATAGCTTGGTACAGTAGCTGGGAGAAGAGTCAGCCATGGCCTTTGTTAAGTAATCATCCAGCATTCGCCTTGAGTGATTCTAGGAAACCATGGAAAACCGAAATCAGGATGGCCGGAGCCAGGGATCGAACCCGAGTCCCCCCGAATGCGAGTCGAATGCGTTAACGTCGCGCCAACTCGCTCGGTCGTGCCCAGTGGCGGCTCGTGGCTTGTTGCCAGGTGGGGCTGCAGTTATCAAGACCTGTACAGGGTTGTGCGCTGGTTGACTCTACAGCCACTGACACGCTGATGTGCAGGTGCCCCTTACTACTGAGTGGTCACAACACATCTAGTAGCCGGCAAATATTTCATGGTCGTTGGTCTACGGCGCGTTCATAAAGAGTGTACAGTTCCGACTATCTGCATCCTCACCTGGCAACAACCCACGAACCGCCACTGGTCGTGCCAACTACTGTATAGGAGACGCTAGATGAGTAATACCTTTTAGTAACTCAACTATTGCAAAAATGGCACTAAAAATAATTACATTTAATACTGTTCAATTTTGTTGAAACAAAACAACATAAGTATACCTATATATTTTAAACCATTTCAGTGCACTAAAGGTACAATTTTCTGTACAACTAGTCATAATGTAAATTTAATAACGGTTAAATATACCGTGCGACACATATAGCAGAATTGAATGCATTGCAGCATGTTAGAAATAACTTTGTTTTACAAAACAATTATATACCATTCACATCAATGTAAGTAAATTTTGATTCTTCTAACTAATCAACTAATAAATTCATTTTATCTTAACCTCAAGTGACACTTTTTATGAGTGAGGGAAGAGTTTAAGTGCCACTCTCCCTCCTACGTGTTGATTTATTGTTTTTCCCAGGCTATTATTGTTTTACGACCGAAAATTTCAAAAGTACCTCAACGGAAACATAGCTATTGACCTTACCTTTCAGTGGAAGTAAAATAAGTGAACTAGGAACTCATAATTACGTCTTTCTTTTTAAGTTAGAAAAATGGGTCATTTTTGCCAACTTTCATAAAAATATATATATATAATTATAAATTCCTATTTCACATGTCATACGTCAACTGAAAGGTGAGATCAATAGCTATGTTTCCATTGTAGTACTTTTGGAATTTTCGGCCGTGAAATTAAAATAGGCACAGTAAACCAATAAATCAATACGTAGGAGGGAGACTGACTCTTTAAGTTCTCTAGCGCTAGTGAGGGGTCTACGTAAAAGTGTTTTTTTTTTTATAAATATTATGATAAAACAGGGAACAGTTTCCAACAGTATTAGTATTCACCAAACTGTTTCTGGCAGCTTAAGGAGACTGTCACTTTATCAACTGTCAGTAATGCGACAGGTTCGTTCTTTCAGATATGCAACAGTTTTGTGGCGGCTGTTTATCTTGCCTATTGGTTGTATCGTAATTCCTTACTCTTCCTGTCAAGAGAGGGGCGAGTTAGCGTTAAAATTTTGCAATCGATCAACAAGGAACTTTTAGCTGTTATTTTACACGGAGCGTTCGGGAAACTATAAAAGTGCTGTATGAGTATTTTCTACCCATTTCCGAAAATATTCGTTCCAACAAACGGCAGACAAACGCTGCATTTTATAATTTTACTAGCAGTCCCCCGCGGCTTTTCTCGCGAGTATTATTCGTAACTGATAATATTTACTTTAACTTAAACACCTCTTTGTACACAAGATTGATACTTCAATCATCAAGTGTTAGAATGTCCAAGCGGTTAGTTGAACTAAATCTGCAGCAGGATAAGAAACAGCTGTCCACGCGAAAAGCCGTCTAAAGTTTATCCCTGCCACTAACAGCGACTTCGCTTGGGCCTTATTTAAAGCTCTGCAAATTTTACGTTGTGGGGTAATTACAGATACCTAAAGGTAAGTGGTTAATCGAATGAAAAATGTCTGTTTACCCTGAGCACAACCATTGGTGTCAGTGCCCTCAATTACATACTTTCAAAATATTCATTTGAAGTTTAAATGCCATTAGAAAATTTTGGAGGGAAAATGTTTCACAAAAACGTATTTGGTGCCCCAACCTTGAGATTAGTGATATGATATATGTGAGCTGATATTATCGAAGAACTTAAGTGAACTGCATTTTCAATTTTACCCCTTTTAAATAGCTACACGTAAATTGCACTAATTCGATCTGCCTTGTATTTTTGTGTGTCAGAATTACGTTCGCATGCAACATTTAACGGAATTCGAGCCCAGAACTTCCAGGAATGTTGACCAGAACGTCGAAATAATTCATGAAAATAAAATTTAATTTAAAAAAAGTAATATTCATATCCTCGGCTCATAGAGGTTGTATAACACCACATCTCGATAGGTAACTGTAGAGTGAAACTCATGCAGAAGTTACTTCTCGCTGCTCGTACTTGCTTTTCGGATCGTCTGTCTTAAAAGTTTACAAACTTCGTTTTTTATTAATTATCAAGTTATCTTATAAAGTAAAAAAGCTAACATAATTTTTATAAAATACTTACATAAGCATCACTCTAACGTGAACAACACCTCAATATCTCTACTGGTTAAATAGATATCATGGGTTGACGGAAAACAAATTTTGTGCTTTTTCACCCTTTTGGGTGTCGAATTTCACAATATTTTAAACTCACATCTTAGTCATTTGTATAAGTATCCAATTGAAGTACAAATCACGACGCAAGCCCGTTTAGACGAATCAAAATCGATTATTCATTTTAAAAAACACATATGAGCACTGCACGGTACTGAGAGTTCGAATTCCGGAAAATCTTAAACCATTATGCGATTATTTCTGTAATCATTATCCTGAAGCAAAAATTAACTGTATATCTCGACGGGTTCGATATATATCGAGAATTTATCTAAAACTCATTCAAGGTCTTTTCACCACTTAAGAGAGTGAATTTCGAAAAACCTTTAAATCACATTTTAGACTACTTTACTGGTGTAACTTGAACGTGAAAAACACGACGATATCCCGCTAGGTTCAAGATATATCGACGATTAATTGAAAACACTTTTCACCATGTTTCACCCCTTTTCACCTCCTTAGGTGGTGAATTTCGAAAATTCCTGAAATCAATTTTCAGGTATCTGAGTAAGCATCAATTTTAAACCAAAATGACGTCGCTATATAAAAATCAGTGGCATCGATATATATCGATTGTGAATCGAAAACGCATTTTCAACTTTTTTAACCTCTTTAGGGTATAATACAGAAAATATATTTTAATAGTATTTGGGATACTTACTAAAGCATTAATTTAAAGCAAAGAGCACTTCGATATCTCGATTGATTCGATAGATATGAAGGGATAATCGAAAACACATTTCACGTATTTTCACCCTCTTAATTTAAGAATATAGAAACGTCTTGGAGTCCTGTCATAGACATTTGTATACGTAAACTATTAAAGTAAAAATCACGACGATAGCCAATTGTGTTTCAAAGATATAGACGATTCATGATAAACACATTTTGCCCCTTTTTACTGCTTGGGGGTCGAATTTCAAATAAATCCTAAAACTACATTTTGGGTATTTACGTAAGAAATAATTTGAAGTGAATACCAACACTTGTACCGAAGGATTCGATATATATCGATAGTTAATCGGAAACACATTTAAGGTCTTTTCATCCCCTTAAATGTTGAATTTCGAAAAATCCTTAAATTGGCTAATAAGCATTTTTATGAGTGTCCTATTAAAGTAACAATCATGATGATAGGCCGTCGGGTTCGAGCTCTACTGACGTTCCTTCGGAAGTACATTTCACCCTTTTTCACCCCCTTAGAAGTCGAATTTCGAAAAAAAAAAAAAAAAAAAAAATCCCTTCTTAGTGCTCGCCAACGACCTGAAGGGAACCCACACAAAACACTTCACGATTCTAGGTTCAGTGGTTTAGGCTGCACGTTGATATATCAGTCAGTCAGTGTTCATTTTTATGTATAGAGATTTTTGTAGAGATTATTCCTGTGCACGTACGTTTACACGTAGCCAGAAAAATGTTTAAAAAAAAATAGGGTTGGAAAAGTTTTTGGGGGCAAATAATATTTCTTTCACTAACCGTTATTACGTTTTTCATTAACAATTACATTATTTTCTGTACTTCAAGTTCGATTTCCTTGCAAGAGAGATCACGATTTGGCATCTGGCAGAAAAAAAACAGTCGTAATTTTGTTTATTAAAATAGTTTACAAAATATTTAAATTTTAAGTGGATAAAATATAGTCATACATGTTACATCAAGTGACAGACACCAATGGACAGAACGTAATTACACTCTAGCAGTTTTTTTGTGATTGGAGAAAATTCTATTGTCTACTTCTCATTTCTGTATGTTCTCCAGCATTGTTCAATAGTTAATTAGCAGCCCCCGTTGTTTGGACCTGTTTGACTAGTTAATTTGAATGCACAAAGGTCGAACACAGGAACGGTAAATGTTTACCGTTGGTTCACGTCCATTGTCAGGGCGTGTCACATTAACGTCGGTTCTGACATACTGTGAAACAAACTACGTGTCCTTCAAACCTGGCAATTAAGCAGATACTACCATGACTCACTAGGATTTCCATTCTTAAGTTAAGCCAATAGCCGTTCTTTCCCTCAAAAATAATTTTTATAACATAGTAAGCAATCATTAGTGCGTATGTGCATGAGTTCCCACTTTTCTCGTCCTCAAGAATACTTTAACATGTAAGGTTATCAAGAAATAAAGAAAGTTATGTACATGAGAATAGTTTTTGTCTTTATGTTTAGGCATGCTCTTTATTAATGCGACATTTCACGTATGTTTATTGATTCCTCATCTGGAAGAGATAAAGAAAAATACCGCCCCACGTTAGTTACATCACTGTAAAAAAACTTCCTTGAATGTTTAGGAAGTTTTTATCCCAGACGCAGTATGGGATAGTTACCATACTTCCGTCTTGTAAATATGCAAACTTTTACAGTTGTTACAATACAAGTCTGGTATCTTCAGTATAAATTTGACTGTTTTATAAAAAGGTTTGAGATTGCTACAACGGATGTCTAGGGAACTGATCTACCATACCTACTTTCTTAGCGCTCCTATACGCACGTCTGGTAAATTTACAAACTATTTTTTATAGTGGCATGTAACCAAACGACTACACTTTCATAATGCAGATCCCTAAAGTCTACATTAGCGGATAATTGGAGCACATATTGTATACTGCGTGTGATTTACGTAGCCAAGTAAGTCATACTTTTACGCTGTCCGTTACTACCAATGTAGTAACCAAAGACAAATTTCCCCAGTAGTTGAAGATTTTAACAGCTAATAAAATTAACTAAAAATATTTCACTTGGTATAGTAATAAATATTGTTTCAAACGTGTTACTTACGTATGATGACATTAAGGATGCCAGTACTCACTCACAATTTTTCAAATAACTCTGAAACTTTTTAATATTATTTGAATGTGACAACAAATGTAGTACTATGAAATTTCATTGAATAAGTTAATTACGTATACTCCCGTTTTCACCAAACTTTGACATTTTAATAGCGGTATAAATTCGCCATGGTTTTATTACACCATAACTACCATGAGATTGTGCTTCACTTAATTTTTTTCTTTACATAAAATTAGAAAATAAATAGTGAACTATGGCTTTTAGTAGGTGTGTTAGTAGAAAAAATAAATACCTTCTCCACCTTCACTTTCATGGGCTTACATTCCACGTGTAATTGCCTCCAAAAGACTGTAACATTATCATAATAACTAGCATTACGATAGGTTAATACTGACGCTTATGAGAGTGAAGCATGCATCTGTTTCATAGAATCTACTACACGGAAGTAAAAACACGCAAGGAACTGCACTTCAAATCTGATGGAGTTATAAATAAGGAACCATGCCTCAAAATATGTATTTTAGTAAATTGTGCCATACTAAAGTAGTGGTTCGAACTGTAATGTAAAGAACTGAAATTTAATTTAATTCCCTTTAATCTGCTAAGTTACCATCAGAAACGTAAAGACAGAAACTGGAAGAAAAATGTGCCATGGCTGTTGTTAGAGAACTACCCTAGCATTCTCATAGAGTGATTTCAAATAAACAATGGAAAACTGAAATCAAGATGGCCGGAACCAGGAATCTAACCGGGTCCTTCCGAATACGAGTTTAACGTGTTACCGTTACGCCATCTCCTTCGATCGCTATTCTCAAGAAAACGCCTAACCCTGCTGCATCATGATATATATGTATATATACCATAAGGTTTTTGCATACAGTTTAGGTACACAAAGAAAACTTTGTTCTCAAACATCTCGGTCCAGGAAAACTATGGATTTGTTCCCTTCTGCGTAACTCCATCCATATGCGTAAAAGACGAACAGTCTGGCTAGAGAATGCTTAATTTGCAGAACTAAGGCGAAGTAGTTATGCTGTATTCATCAAGGGCTATAGAACTCTGAATTAATCCTAGGTTGGCTGTATTCCTGTTACAGTGCAAAGAATCTTCGCCCTGCACTGGAGCTTCGTAAGCCTGAGGTTTTAAGTATTTAAAACTGAAGGATATTTGTGCTTCAGAACTTATAGCTTAATGCCTCAAAGGACTGAGGATTTAACTCAGTACGTCTGCGCCCTAACGGAGAGAACTCGGCTTGCGTATCTCGAGTCCCTAAGCCCAAGCACACAGGAGGTGAGTCTGAATTATTCATGCTTGTTTCAGAATTACCAACGTCTCAAGGCATCGTAAATTAATCAATGTACTATTTTCTGCGAACTGTTTGGCATAAGAGAATATTTAACGACTTAAGTTTTATATGAATTAAGAGCTACGTAAACGTGAAACTTCAATCTTCAAATAACCCCATCAAAACATTTTATTATGGTTGTATAAGCTACATTTTAATCAATCACAGACATTAATAAAACTCACCAACCATTTTTTTTAATGAACTCTGTCAGGTTGTCAGCATTTCGTTTAAGCAAAATAATATTTTGAATAAATAAAGTATAGTAGAATAAAAGATTTTTGCTCATCACACCAAAAGCTTGATCTTCATTTATTAGCTTAAGGATCAATACTTGTGTTCGTGATACCAAATCAAAATGCAGGTAATGACATAATATTAGTACGAGAACATTTGAAATGTTAAATGTTTTTTTTTTTTTTTTTAATTTTATAGTATTAAATTTAAATTCAGTAATTTTTTAAATACTATCTTATGTTCAACGCGGTTTTTAATGCATGTCCTGGCGTAGTCCGTGACACTGTTCTTCAGTGTGAGTTATTTAATTTCAGTAAGTTATACAAAAACTATAAAAACGAAAAAATTTACTAATTACATAAAAAATTAGTCACACTGTATGTCTACATAGCAACCATTTCTCTCACAAATAATAAATTTTTGGGGAACTCTCCCTTAGCCACCGGACTTGCGTTGTTCAGAAACACACTCATAGATCCAGATTTACGTCGCTCAGAACTCATTCTCGGGTGCTGAAATACAGTTTTCCTTAATCACCTGAAGATGTGGATTTGATGTCTGGTTTCCTGGGTATAAGTGAAAAAAATATATAATGAATTCTTCATCGTGAACTGTACTAGAAAACATGAGTAAAAAGGCAAGATTAGCAGTGGAAGAGTACGCCACGCAATCTGAGAAATGTGTACGTGCTAATGCAACTATACCTGATGCAGGTTAATTAATCAAAATTTATTTTCGTATTACATAGTTAAATCATAACCTCGGAATAAATATTAGAAAATGCAATATGTATGTTCTTTAGAAAATTAACCTATTTCACAGCAATACAGAATTTATATTGACGGCCGTGTTTCTACATCTTAAAGATATTAATTTTTTGCTCCTAAACGAGAGCAGATATCAAAATTATGTTTGTGGTTTTTGTTCAAAATCGATATGCTGGCTGTTTAAGACAGTAAATACAATAGTTTTAAATGTAATTAACAAAATTCTGGTTTGCTTGACTTTTTAGTCGAAACCGCATAATTTTTTGTTTTGAAAATAAAATAATAACTATCACTGTAAAAACAAATTTAAAACAAAACTGCCAGACACATTTTTTTTTTTCAGCTCTCGTTTGGGTTTTAAAAATAATAATTAACGCAAAAACTGTATAAAGAAGAGAGCATGGCATTAACATATCTCTCGCCTTCCCAACAGATGCAAAATGAGATGATTTGTTTCTGTCACCAAAGAATACCCAGCGAAGCCTACTTGACAAGTTCAATCACGAAAAACATATACCAACAGGGCCTTTAAAATCAGTGTTTTGTACACGTGCATTATGTTGAGATGAGATTGGCACGTAAAGCGGATGCCAAGCTCCACGCTGTTACTTGAGAATATATCGTTCGTTATGGCGTTCAGATAAAAACAGACAGCCTGAAAGCCGGGGCGTCATTTGGGTGTTCAGGGGGGAGGGGGGCAAATGCCACCCCCTGGATTTAGAATTTTAAGTGTGTAAAATATATTTTTCGAATTTTGTTATTTAAATAATGCTAACTTAAGGACATAAAACTGCAGTTTTATTATTAAAGTTTCTAATATATACATTCTTAATTAGTAAAAAAAGATGCAACAAGGACACTGTCACAAAAAAAAGCTTGCCCCCTCTCCACCCCCACCCCCAAGAAATACCTGAAATGACGCCCCTGCCAGAAAGCCTTCCTCAGTCTGCATATTTCTGAGAAACAGGTTTACCTTCTAAGGAACCCTCTGCGACAAGGTTAAACTCCAAAGAACAAGCATGCGCATATGTCAAAGCCAAACTTTGAGCTTTTTGATCATACATGCAGATTGATCACATAACCTCATCCCCAACCACTATTTCTCATAATGTATCATTGGAGAAAATCTACTAAACATCAAGCCCATTCGCCGTATGCGGATGAAAAAGTTACCTGATATTCCACTGGAATGCGACTACTACCTTCTCAATTTCCAGGGAATCTATGGATAGAGATGGATTTACAGTGCTGTCACTTCGGCTGATGAAATCAACTACAATAAAAGAGTATCTATATTTCGCTTAAGTCTACGCGGATCAAGCGCCAATGAACGAGAAACATTAAGTGTTGTAGTACATTACAGACACTCAATACCTCTTCTACGATTCCGTTGTTTCCTGGAAGACAACTGAAAGTTAAAACCTGGCGTAAATTTTAAGGGCGCCGTTTCAAATGCGCCGTAGTGCGGTACGTTCGCAAACAGTTTTTTTTTACGAAATTTTTCAGTGTACTCTTTGTTATGACGTAACGGAAAGAAAATATACTTCGGACATGGTCGTAAAATCATTGTTAAGGCCTCGCTCTTTAGTTTAGCAGTTGTTTCGAAAATATTTTTTTAACGCAAATTAATACATATATTAAAACTTCATTCTGGCAGTTTTAACACTTACATATCATCATAGTCTGTAGCTGAATTTTTCTGTTGCAATACACTAAACAGAATTTTAGATTTTGGCTCCTGAAATAGCACATATTTTGTTGTCAAAATAAGCCAAAATGAAGCAAAATAATATTTTGCTAGCAATCGGTACATTATTTAAAAAAACGCTCTGGCAAGATTGTGTATCGTATGACTGTACACAGTCTCAAATTTTTTTCAAGGCATTTGGTTAAAAAATATTCGAGTTATTTGCAATTGTTTGAAATAAATGAAAAGTCATGGCCTTAAAGACACCATGCTCATTAAAAACACTGTCTCTAAGCTCTCCAAGATAGCTAATAGCGACCTTTTGAGATTGCGATACTTAAACATTTTGTAACTGGCTGTGTGTGAAACTCATACAGACGTATGCTGAACTTTGTTACAGACTTTTTATTTCACCAATAAAAATATATGGTTACCGTTTAATTTCCCGTAGTGCAAACTGTTCGACCAGAACATTGCACTTTAGCTCAGCTCTTGGCTCGTTGAGGCGATGCGGCATTTGTTGCGCTTCCAAACCTCCAACGCGCCAGTAGGTGGAGGACTTAAGGGCTTATTCCCGAGTTTTTTTCAGACTGGTGCCAATAACTCAAATATTTTTTAACCAAAAGTTTTGAAAAAATTTGAGTCAATGTGCAATCACACGATGCACAACACTGTGGACGCGTTTTTTTTGTTTTTTTTTAATAATGTACCATTCGCCAGCAAAAAAATAATTTCCTTCATTTTTGCTTATTTTCACGACGAAAAACGTGGTACTTTGGGTAATGAAATCTAAAAGACCGTTCAGTATAATTCTACAAAAAAAATTCAGCTACAAATTATAACATATAAGTGTCAAAACTGTGCAGCGAAATTTTGATACGTGTATTAGGTAGCAATAAAAAAAATATTTTCGAAATCACTGCAAAACTCCGTAATAAGGCCTTAAGCGAGAAATTCACGATTAGTAATAACAAGATCTATGATCTGTGAAAAATTGTTTCAAATACCTTTCATCATCAGTAGAGGATGGGGTTGGACAAACTTTTTTTTTTTTTTTTTTCAAAGAATGTCTTACCGTTGCATTTTTTCTATTAAATGACATATTGAAGCAGGAGGCCCCAATGAACAAAAAACGTCGCTTTGTCGCATCACCCTCAAGTGAACCGTTTTCGAGTAAATGGACGTATAAAATGTGAAGCCTTGCAGGTAGACAACATATGCGACACACAGGAGGTTCAAACAACCTCATCCTTTAACAAAGGTGAAAAGTATTCGAAACTTTTTTTTTCCCACAGATGCAGTTCTCGATGTGATTAAAACGTACCCTTGAATGTCATTATTTATTTCTACTTACTTTGGGTTGTTTCAACATTTTTTTAAATTTGAATTTTCGATCGCGAATTTCTCCTTTAAGGTTTGCGCCGAACAAAAATTTTGCATTATCTAACTTAACCTATATTTAGACGAGAAATCATCTCGCAAAACGTATAACTTACTTTCACGAACATCCAGTGTATTAACTAGAAAATGTTCTATTTTATGCGTACATGTTGTACTTATATGAGAGTATGAAGTACTTTCTGTATAGTTCTCCGTGCACTTGCGACATTGTACTGTATTGAGTTCAGTTTCAATAGGTCGTTATTCCGTGTTTTTAATGTGGTCTCAATTCATACAGTAAAATCGTCCTGACACTGCTCTCGCTTATGGTGTGACGTTTAAAGGTATTATTTTTAATATCTCTAAACTACTATCATATCCTTAAAAGGTTGGCTCCTTCAACTGAAACAATATATAGAAGAAATATTACTTATTTTTGTACAATATTTGGCACTGGCTGCATATTAAGTAACCTTTCCTGTTTGAATTATTGACATTAGTTTCACAAGAATAGAAAAATTTTAGTTTGTTGCATTGTAACAATCACAACGTCACTAATGATTATTGTTCATGTGATAATAGTTCAATTTTTGTAAATTAAGTTACTCTTTGTTAAGATTAGAAGTTTCACTAATTTTATTTTATTTTGTTATTTTTAACGCTTGGAAACATCCCTGCGGAATGTATCTAACTTAAGGCCATTCTCTTTAGTTTCTAATGTATTTACGATGGTTATTTCTTTAAGCTTAAACGAGAGCAGATATCAAAAATCTGTCAGGCAGTTTTGTTTAAAATTATTTTTGACGGGATAGCTTTATTTTTTTTTCAAAGCAAGAAATTATACGTTTTCGACTAAAAAATTAATTCACCAGAATTTAATTAATTACATAACTAACTAAAATTATAGTATTTACTGCCTTGAAAAAATTAGTCAACATGGAGAAGACGATTTCGAACAAAACTGCCGGGCAGAGATTTGATATCTGCTCTCGTTTAGGCATATAAAAATTAATATCACTCAAAATAAGTAAAAACACGAGAGCATGGCCTTAAACGTGTATAAAACCGCTCGTGTAACCAAATTACTAGACAATGAGTTTGTTTTCAGAATGAGGTAACTTTGCGATAAGTACTTTCCAAGGAGTAAGTTCCCTCCCCTTCTTCCACACTACATGAAGAAAGAGATACGTTATTTCATATCGACAAGTCGAGAATACGATAGAGAAAATTCTCCTGAAACTCATCCCATCTGGCTGTTTTCCCTTCCGACAGAGGAATTCAATTTGTCATAAGAGCGATGCCTCCTGATGCCATAGGGGTACTGTCTGACAATCTATATGCAAAAACACTTCAAAACGTGAAGCTTGAAGGACGAACGTTATCTCTCTCTTTTCTCTCTCCGGTATGCTTGGCCTCAACTTTCCTAATCCACTCTGTGTGTGTGCGGTACGACACGAAGTTGATTTTTTATGGACGAATACGAGCTTTTCTTTCCATTATTAAAACTGGGAACCATGTGTGAACTTCAACGTACATCCACATGTGATGATGCCTGCGCAAAAGTGAATATGAGATAAAATGTTGCGGCTATGAGTCACTGCTTGCTTTGCGAGATATAAAGAGCAGTCCTGAAAGTCTAATATTTACTGTTCTGATACCGTAGAAGGCAGAACTGGTCTTAACACGGCTAAAGTCTTAGGAAAGTACTCGTAACACTTTAAAAGAAAGATATTATTTTCCCTCAGGTGAATTATTGTTATCGCGCCTGTCTAAACGGAAACAGTTTATTTTACTAACGAGATTAACTTAAATGTTGCAGCTTTTATTCTGTAAAACAATTTCCGGTCATTAGTTGTGTTTCGTATATATGCTGTATACACTTCTCTGTTTAAAATTTTACGGGATTAGTTACATTGCAAAACATTATTTTGCTAAGAAAAGATTTCGGTTTTTCTTCCTTTATGCAGAATATAGTTAAATAACCTTCGAACCAACCATCCTTGTTGTATAAATGTACTTATATTAGTTTCTAGAAAATAAATGACAAATAACGACTAATTGGAACAAAACAGGCCAATTTAGCATTAACACCTCAAGACAAATGTTTTCACTTTTACCACAAAATTATTGTAAACTAATGTTCAAAAATTTTACAGTCTAGGTAGTACCAGAATGCCGTGGGTCGTTAAAGTGGCCTAAATTTTCCAAGTGCTTACATAATAAACTTTACCTGTCAAAGTTAATGTTTTAAAATTTTACCAAAAACTTTCTCAGTAACTAATAGCCAAAAAAATCCGGTGTTACTTCGACCAGTTGTTGCAAATGTAAATTTTACGGGAAGTTTAATGCACTGAAAAAGAAATTTTGTAGGATTTCTATTTTGAAGTAACCATGAAATAATTCATTGGTGGCCACAATATTACAGTTGTATCAACAACTGTTTTTTTGTGGAAACCAGAAAGTAAATTTTACGGCAGTGCAAATACAAAATACTTTGAAGCTGCCACAAAATATTTTTTTCTGTGTGTAAAATATAAAAATATTTGTGACGAAAATGTATGTGAACATATCAAACGTATTTACAACGATACAAAAATGTATGTAAATAAACATACATATTTGTATATTTCCAAGTATTTCCTGAAAATTTTGCAATAAGTGTTGCTCTTTTACACAAAAAAATTTTCGAAACTATTTTTCAATGAATTTGTTTGTAAACGTACGAAACTTTTTTCTGTGCAGTTACATGAAAAATTGACTTCCCTTTAAAAACGATTTGGCTCAGAAGGTTTGTTAAAATATGTAATTCATCTCAATATGCACATTGACAATCAGCCAGTGATGGCGAATCACTTGAGATTACAAATAACTAGCCATGAAATGAGAAAAAACTCATATTTACGAGAAATCACATATGCAGTAACCAAATTTTTAGGATTTCGAGTAACCTATGGTATGATGAACGATACGGAATATAATTAGCCACTGTCAAACAAGCAACTAACCACTGAAAAACGAACTAATGTTTACAAGCAACCAGCTATGAAATATAAAACTATCACTTTTTAATGAAACTAGCTACGGAATGACGAACCCGTCAGATTTACAAGCAGTTACCGCACGTTTACAAGAAATCAGCATCGGAATAGCGAACCACTGAGGTTTACAGTAACCCAATTGGGTTGTGATGAACCAGTTAGGTTGACATGTAACGACTAACTAATTAGGGTAACAATCAGCTATTTATGTCATTACGAACCACGTATCCTGATAAGCAGCCGGCTTTGCGTAAGTGCGTGAGATGTTGTGGTCAGCGTCCAACATCGAGGTCTTTAGCGCTGGTGAGGGTGACATGAGGTGAGTATGGAGCAGCTCCGGAATGAATGGGCGGGGGAAACGGGAGATCACCGAGAAAACCCGCCGACCAGCGGCATCGTCCGGCACGATTCCCACATGCGAAAATCCGGGGAACGACCCCGCCGGGAATCGAACCCGAATCGCCTTGGTGGGAGGCGGGAGGTCTGACCCCTCGACCGCCGCCCCAGCCAGCTTTGGAATGACGAACCACCGACGTTTACTAGCAACTAACTACATCGTGACGAACCATTCAGATTGTAAATAAGTTACTGGCAAACAAGCAACAAACCATAAAAACAAATCACTCAGATTTACAAAATATTAACGACTGAATGACAAATAACAAGGTTTACTAGCGACAAAACATTTTAAGGGAACAGATTTGTTTTTGTTAAACAGCATTAGTGCTACTTAAATTACACATTTTTCTATGTATTTTCAGGAACACGCTATGCATTGGCTCGCACTCCACTGTCAAATTGTATTTTCGTGGTTACACTGGAAGAAAAATTTTGTAGGAAGTTTTCTTTGCAAAATTATTTTGTAGCAACTACGAAATGGTTTTGTGGTGGCCACCAATATTTTAGTTTCTTTAGTGACCACAAAAAATACTGCAGTCTAAATACCCACAAAATATTTTGTAGCAGCCGCAATATACGTTTATTTTTTTCTTTCTCAAACTCCGCGAACATCGTTAAGTTATTCAGTTTTCCGCATTAAGTTTCCGACTCTTCAGAGCTACCGGAAGCGCCTCTTCGTTCTTCGGTGCCATTAAAGTAACGTGTTTATATCAGAATACTACTTATCGCTTATGCAACATTTCTAAACGCCATAAAATCCACTACGTGTTTCCCGCCTTCTGGCAAGGTCACATTGTGCATGAGGGAAGGCCAGGGTGGAATGTTAGGCCGGCTGGTCGATTATAGGCGGTTCGAGATAAAGTGAGTACTCAAAAAAGCCCTGCTAAATTTATATTTTCAGCTAATTCGTATCTTTCTGCGTGTAGCCTAATGGATAACGTCGGGAAACGTCTAATCTCGCTTGACACGTCAGTTAATGTTTGTGCGTGTAAGATAAATTATGCAGTCGGTAAGAACCTATATGGTTCGATAAATAATTTGATTTATTATATACAACTCAAACTATGTCGAATTAATTTGATTTATTTCAGTACTCTGCACTACATTTAGAAATTCGCAGCCTACTGTACTAGTTAGGTAACTATTGTTAATGTTAAATTCTTATGGAGCAACGGCTGGTGATTTATTTCAAAGGTGAAATTTTTAGTGCTCACTTTATCCCGAACGGCCTATACCGAGAAATGTCTGTCGCCCGTCCGGTCGGGAGAATTGATAAGACGAGGTGGAATGAGTATGGAGCAGCGATAGCATGAGAGAGGCGGAGGAAACGGAAGTTCCCCGAGTAAACTCGCCGGGCAACGGCAACGTGGGCACGTGTCCTGTACGCAAAACATCCGGAACCGAATCCGGTAGGAGGCGAGAGGTCACCAAGGCTTCCCTAAATGCCACAAAATAACTCAAATTAAGTAAAACCAGACCCTCAACCTTCTCTGATAAAAAAAATAAATAAAAAACCAAAATATATAAAATACGAAAATTAGATTTTAAAGTTTTAAAATTTCTACGTTAGGCCCAATTTCGTGTTTCAATTTCTAGTAATTTCATTTAATTTACCTTAAGTAATATTTCCTCTGGTTACTAATAGTTTGGTATTATTTACTGATTTGGTAGTTAGGATGTAGAACATATTATGTATTCGCTGAGTCACTCAAATGTTATGATTCAACTACATTCCACAATTCAAAGAAATCCTATTTAATTTGGAAATGCCCGAACATTTGAGCGTTGCTTACAAATTATATTTAAGATCCAACTAAAAATGCACAAACATTAGTTTTTCGCCATAGGATTCGAACCCGGAATCCTTGCATCATAGTTCGTTGATGAATGACATTATGCTATGGAGGCTAATATAATAGAAAACGATCCATCTTTTGATTCACAAAATTTAAAAGAAAAAAAAAATCAAGTTTGCCTTCTCATAAGACCGTTTCCGGTATCAAATCTATTTTTTTATATCAATCGCAACGCAGAAAGCAAAATGCGTTCGCAGTGTTACGAATAGCTGAGAGTAAAGAGAAATTCTTCATGTCCGGATGTGACTGACGATAGGTATTTGTCAGCTTTGCTAATGTGGGTCGTGTTCGTGTTTGTGATAGCACAGCAGACGGGAAATGGGTGAACAAGACACAAATACGTTTCTTTCCCCCTCCCCCCCTCCCGCCCCGTGCACAGCAATAAATCAGTCCTTTCCGACGCGAAGACAGACTCTTGTGCTCACAAAAACAGTCGCAATACAACAAGTGAGAAACTAGGATAAGTTGCCACTTGGTTAGGTCATGGTATGCGATGTGGGACGTCCGTGAAGACGACTAAGTTTCAAGTCAATGAGTTTCGCTTCTAAATACATATGTTATTTGCACATTTTTTTGGCATTATTTCGATAGTTTCACAATCTTAAAATTTACCACGTCTATGATTTTTGCTCATAAAAAAAAATAATTCAAAATTGTGCAACAAAAAAATTTTTTTTGTAGCAAAACTACACTCCCAACATAAACCGCAAAATAGTTGTGAGAGTTAAACAAGATAATAACCACCACTATATATATATATATATATATATATATATATATATATATATATATATAATCAGCAAACTATATTAGTAATTGTACGTGCGAGTAACGTGTAGGGAGAATATTCTCGTAGTCATTACTCACACGTACATTCTCTAAACTAATATTTATTGTCTGTGTGTGTGTCTGTGGGCGTGTGTGTGGCATTTCACATACTTTTAAAATAAAATGTCATGCTTCTTCCTGGGAACACCGAGTTGTTTTAAAACAATTCATCTACAATTTTGTATTAATCAAGAGTCTCTAACAGGAACATCAACTATGTAGAATGTAGATATACTTATTTATGTGGAGAGTGTTCAGATCCGTAGCGCTTCTCATTTTCGAAAGTTTGTAAATGTTTTATGCTTCACTTTCCAGCAACGCATTTGATTTATGGCGTCATTGCTGTGCAGGAAAACCTTGGTTTATTCTCGAGTGAGTTGTATGTGCAGAATTATCATTGTTTTGTTTGCAATTAGTTCTAAGTTCCCGGTATATGTTAACTAGCGGGAGTAAGTAAAGTCGAAAATTATAAAACATGTCATAATCTGTGTTTTCAGATCAATTCTGAAAATTTTTTCTTTAAAACCCATTTACGTGTGGTATACTTCTATAACATCGATTTCATTTTCACAGCCTAGTGAACAAAGATCCCACACAGGTTTGTGTGTGTGATTGAAAATTTATTTAATTTTAAAATCATTTTGGAACCAAAATGAATAACTGATACATCGTCAAAGATAACATATAAAATCACTGACCAATAGTAATCGAGATAGTAATTGTTTTATATTTTCTAACCTGACGTTTGAAACTTATTTGGATATCCTACTCGCCACCTGATATCGGAAAAAAAATTAACAAAGGTGTATAATGGGCGTAAAACTGACAGAGACCTAAATAGTATTCAAAATATGGCAACTGAAATATCGAATTTAAATCCACAGTTTATTTGTTTACTATCCTCAGGCGCACAGACGTTGAAAACTATCACAATTTGCTTTTTTCACAAAGAAATAACTGTAAATAGTTTTGTTTTAATGAACTAATTAAATTAATGAGCAAAACCTTGCCTAAAATGAAAAAAAAAAAAAACATATGAAGACGATTTACTCGAGGATCAACAATTTCCCTCACTCCTTCAATACAACGCTGCTTCAGAACACTTCACATTACCACTCACCAGCTCTGAAAATATCGCCTTTTAACTCTGAATAAATTTCTTCACTTCTCTCATGTATACTTTTGACACATTTGCATAATAGTTGCGCACATCGTTCCGAAAATTCGTAAATTTTAATAACTACGTGTGCTTACGTTTTTCTGTAAACAATGGTTACAACCTCCCCTTAACAGTAGCGGAGCTTGTTTTCATAATTATATTATCAACTGTAGTCCGTATGGTAGTGGCCTCGATTAATTGTTCATAAATACGTATGGGTGAGCAGAAAGTACAATAAATGTGTTTTACTATATCTGTTTTGTAAGTTGTATTCTTAGGGCCGTATCTATAAACGGCTTTCGAATGACAACCAACTGCTCACCAATGCTTTCTCTATGGGGATAGCAGTTGGTTGTCATTCGAAAGCCGTTTGTAGATACGGCCCTTAGAGTCTCATTTTTATGTGGCGGCCCAATTTGACTGCACCGCGGAAAATCTTTTGGTAGCAAACGTCTGCCTAAAGACTGGCTGTTCGAACAATGCGCCGGTTAACTTCTTGGAACAAGTGAATGAGTGAGTGAGAGAGAATTTGGTCAGCGCTCAACATCGAGGTCTTTAGCGCTAGTGAGGGTTGACATGAGGCGAGTATGGAGCGGCGCCGGAATGAAAGGACGGGAGAAACAGGAAATCACCGAGAAAACCCGCCTACCAGTGGCATAGTCCAGCACGATTGCTACATGCGAAAATCCGGGAACCGACCCCACAAGGAATCGAACCCGGATCGCCTTGGTGGCAGTTTATAGAACAACATTTCAGCGTGTTTAATCTCGTCAGTAAGTTTTTGTCACCTCCTCTACATACAATCATATTTTCCACGAAATATAATATATTCTTATGTACCTTTCTAATACTTGTTACTTGACTTTATTTTCACATTCCACTAGCCCTAAGGTGATGTTTACAAAAAAATCTTCAATTATTTAAATATTCATTTTATACAAATATACTATTTAAAATCCGCTTTTCGATGTGTACACGTATTTAAATAAACTAGTCTTTAATGTGTTAATTTGGTCGTAAACAAAAACAGCAACAGTTGCTGAGCATCTCTTCACGTATTGTAGAGTAATTTCTGTTTTTAATTGCATGTGTCAGCGTACTGATTTTTAATCACAACATAAAAAAAATCACTTAATTATTTAACCTTTTCATAAGTATAAATTTACACATGCATGTTCTAAATTAAGACAAAGGAGAGTGAAATCATGAATATTTGTGGATGAGATCAAGTCCCACTGACGTAATAACGCAAACCTTGCCTTTCTTAGAAAACTTTCGCTTAAAGTAGATTACCTTATCGATCAGATAATGTACCTCGCACGTTTACTAATTCCTTACACGTGAGTTCCCTCGTTTAATCACGTGGTCCTTAAAATAGACATACCTTATTGCGAAAAATTCCGTCCATAAATCAAACAGCGTATTTCTCAGTCATATTTGTTACAAGGCTCAGTTATTTTTGGTACATTTTTGTACTGTTTGATGTCGAACGAAGCATTATTATGCCATGTATACATACTTACAAGTTCCAGTAGACGTAAAAATTTAGAAGTAAAAAAAATTACTCGCAGGTTTCTTTACTTAGTTAAAATTACACTAACAAATTGTATACAAAAGCTCTAGTTTGTTGCCCTTTATTTAAATGTCCCGAAGCTTATCTAAGTCATTCTGCTGCATTCCTGATTCTCTGTCTGGAGATTGTGGGTTCTATCCTAACCGGCTTCACTAAACTTATTATTTTTAAGGACCAAGGTACCTCATTTCTTCTGCTTTCGCTGTAATTATTTTAGGCATAAATGGGAGAGTTAAACTACATCACGGTTCTGTCAAAAATACATTTATCAATGTAATTCACTTTTTCCAGACAAAATAGCAAATGATTAATGCATGTTAGTTAACTTACGGAAATTTATTTAATTATGTTAGCTAAAACCATCCTTACCAGCTACTAGTTCGCATACTAGCCAGCATCCTACTAAACTGTTAAAATTTCGTGTATATAACATAAACAGATTCGGAACAACATGAAGAGCTTTTAGGAATAATTTTCTCACTTGGCCTATGTATTTTTACTAGAAAGAACATGACGTCAAAAATTTAAATATTATTGGTGTTGAAAAAGGTCCTAGGCGCTTCCGAAAATCACAAGGGTAGGGTAGGTAAGCCAAAATTTCAAGGATTTTGCGTTTGGAATATTACTGCAGGTAAGTTTACCCACGTTCGAAATTTCAACAGATAGATAGCCTCTCGGTCAACAACTAAAACTAATATTATCGTTGAATATAAACATTATACGTGTAAATAATGCACTGCGGAGGTACCATTTAGCAAAATATTTATTATGTGGAAAAGTGTACGCTTTTTTTATTCCTGTCATTTTAGAACCTTGAATAGCATTGCAATCGGTTATACAATCCTGGTGATCGACACAACCTGGTCACGTGACTGAAATAACCTATCCTACTACAGCGAGTGAATTTTCATAAGTGCCTCTAGTTTCAGACACATAGTGGATGATCAGGGAATATCATTGCAAAAAGCTTCTTTAATTTGCCTGGCATTGTATTTGAATATTTTGTCTCTTATCCAATTGTCTGTTTACATTCGGATTAAGATAACAAAAATATCACCGTCCCATTCTCGCACTTGCTAGCGGGCAAGTATTTATATGATGTCTACTATAGTACGGCTGTTGTAGGAAAGTGCTTGTCTCCGGCCTGCAAGACCTGCCAATGGCAAGTCACTTCTCGTTGAGAAGGGGAAAAAAAGGTAGAAGGGGTCGAGGCGAGTGAAACCGTCTTGGTAATGGACGACTTGAAGTACACGCCCCCTGACGTCACCGCAGGGGAAAAGTACTGTGGGAAACAAAGCTTGTTTACAAACATGCTGATTTGTTAGTTGGCAATTGCAGAAAGCAAAAAATGTTGCGCATTCATAGATTTGCACGCAAGGGTAAAAAATAGTAGTTTCTACTTCATGGTTAAGATACGCAAATACATAAGACTAATGTTTACCTAAAAAAAAAAAAAACGGCAATTTCCAAACAAATAATCAATTTTCTTCACGTACATCTCATCCGGGACATTTGACGCCAAACAGCTAAATGAAGGTTATGTTCGGCTGCGGTATCCATGAAGATAGGAATTGTTTCCCACACCTGAATGAAGCTTCGCCTCTTTTCAAGTCGTCCTTTACTGGACACAACATACGGCGTCGTCGCGACTAAAAGGATAAGTACATCGGGCTTAGGGTCAATTTTCAGGTAGCAAACCTTACGAGGATAGGGAGGGGGAACGCCAAGCTGACCCAGCCCGAAGGCCGAACCCCTGACGATTGATAAGCTCGGGCGAAATGCCCCTCTTATATACTCCTTAAGGGGAGGGGGGAGGGTTGAAAGTATCATCCTAGTATTCACCTGGAGCGATTTTGGAAAACCATGGAAAACTCAAAATATAAAATCATAGGGTGTCCTGAGCCGCGGATCGAACCCGGATTCTCCCAAATGCGAATCTTACGTATTCGTTGCGCCACCTCGCTCGACACGTTTGTTAGGTTACAATTAAGTTAGTTAAGAGCGCGGTCTACAGTAATTTTCATCACCACTTTTTTTTATTTGTACCGGATATTTTTTTTCGTATTTTAGACACAAAATGTGACTAGATTTGGTTCTTAAGAAATTTTATTATCCCTCATAGTTTTCGCGTAATGGCTTAATAAAGTCATATTTTGCTTGTTTCCGTTTTAAGGACTACACTAAAACCAACTGATATACCAAACTAAAAAAAAAAAAAAAAAAATCACAGTGGATAAAGACATTGCAGACTACAATGGCATGCTCATAAAAATAAAGATTAAAAATTATTTGTATTTAAAAATATATTAATTTGTTTTTTATTTTAATTTTCAGTTTTAGCATCGACCGTTACCAGATTATTCGAAAACTGTTCGGTGTGCTTAAATGATGCCAGCTTAGTAATAGCATTCTAAGCACGTTACACGTGCGTATACCATTTCTGGTCCTTCATTTATCTCTAAAGTTAATTTTACGCTGCCATTTTTTTTTTTAAATGAAAATCTTGTCTCAGAGAGGCGAGCTGTCGGCGAGAAGACTGCATGCCTGTTCAGAGACTTGCACCTAGAGGCTAAGCGTTGCCAACCTTCAGTAATGCTAGGATCGTACTTTTTTTCTCAAAAAGATTGTACAAAGCCCTTACAGGATCGTGCATTAACAAGAAAAAAGTAAAAGTCTTCTTAAGGCTTTTGAACGTAGAGATAAGACTTTTAAAACCATAATGCAACATAATTTTTGCATACAAACTAAATTGTCGGTCAGTAAAACGTAAGTATACAGACGTAAGTGCAAAAATAACTCATTGAAATTCACAAAAATTTCAAAATGGGAATTACAGACGTCCAGGTAACTCGGAGAGAAATAGTGTATTTTATTAAAACATCCATTACGGTAGGTAAACATGAACAAGGCTGTGCTCGGAGTACGGTAAATGCTTACGATCGTATAGTTGGCGTACGATCCAATAGGTGAGACGTAATGCGCATGATGTGTCGTCCTTACCACTTCAGCACTTCTAAGCCTCGAACGCGCCAAACACCTTCACCAAGACGGCCACACTTGACGTGTTTGCTGAGCCTACCTCGCTGTCGAGGTCCGTGTCACTGTGGCTGTCGCCCAGCCCGGTGGAGCGGTCGTCCCTGTTGACGGAGCGCATCTCGTGGTGGTCGCTGTCGCCGGACCTCCTCCTCCACACCATGGCGGCGCGGACGCCAGTCAGCCAGCTGCACCTAGCTCGCTGTCTTCACTCTCACTCTCTGCCAGATAAAGACGTAGCTCGCCCAGGTAGATCGTGCAAACCTGCACCGCGATAACGCCCCGATAAGACGGCCGGCCGCGCTCTCACAGACCGCCTCGCCTCGTTACGTCCTTGGGAACCCACTCTCGAGATTTACCTCCGTTACAGTGCGGCGCAAATAAAAAGTCGCGATAGAGTAATCTTTATACAACGTCTTAAAACTTCGCGTTTTCTTTCATACACAAAGCCGAGCGAGGTGGCACAACGATAACACGCTGGACCCTCATTCTGGAGGACCCGGGTTCGATCCCCGGCTCCTGTCATCCTGATTCCGGTTTTTCATGGTTACCCGAAATCGTTACAAGCGATTGCTGGGATGGTTCCCTAACAAATACCGTGGCTGACTCCTCTCTCAGCTCCTGTCATAAGACAAAGCTGTGTATCGCCGTCTCTAATGATCTCGCTGTCGACGAGACGTAAAGTCCCCTTACCTTGCATTTTGGACACAAGCTAGATTTCAAAGAAAAATAAACTCGTGCCACTTACGTAGTTGGCCCTTGATTTATTCGACACCTCCTGCAATACGCTGAAAAAATAATAAAGAAGCAGGTTCAATTATCTATGTGTTATCACTGTGTCAGTGAGTAGCATATGAGCAGTTTGTTTCTGCATTAGATATATATAACTCTATGTGTGTACGTATGTTCCCTATGGACTCCAAAACGGCTGGAGCGATTATGATGAAATTTTCAGACAGTCTTCAAACTAGCCCATCGGGTGATCTTGTGAAGTTTGGTATCAATAAGATTAACAGAATTTTTTTCTTTTTGCCAATTTTGTGTCACAATTTTCATACAAATTAATTATTAATAAATAATTAATTAATTAAGTAGGATCGAGACATGAAAATGTGCGGCGTGTCGGTGTATTAACTTCAATTCTTGGCTATAGTTAAGATTCCACTATACACTTTATGTACAAGTTTTAGGTTTCAAGTCGTAATGTTAGTTGTACAGCATAAATTAAAAATGTGTTCAGGTAGAACCAATTTCCTTTACATGTTCTTTAACATTATTGTGCTAAATTTGCATTACTTGCAAAATACAATTCGTAAACAGTAAGAGAAAAAAATTAGTACACGACTTTTTCACACACTGTTTACATATTGCATTTAACGTGTAAAGCAAATTTAGCGCAAAAATTATAACGTACGTTTACATTAAAATGGTTATACCTAAACAAATTTTTTTATTTATACCGTAAAATAAATATAACGGCTTAAAAACCAATAATTTGTACTTCACGAGTACAGTGGAATCTTAACTAGTGCTACCCGGGCCGCTAGTTTGTACATATATTCTTGAAGGCTAGCCTATAAGTCAGCGAATTTTTTTCTGTCTGTACCTATACAGAGTAAGTCAGGACGGAGTGTGTTAATTTTGTGTAGGTTATGAATAAGTAAGTCGACAATTCGTTTCCGATTTGTCGGTAAAGTGAATCGCAGTGGCAGTAATGCTACCCTGAAAATTGACAGTAAAATTTTGCTGTTTTTTTAATATGAAATAAAAATAACGTTCTGAATAGTGTCTAAACAATGAAAAACCTAGCACTTATTTATACTATTTAAGGAAATGTTTTAATGTCGATTTTCAGAGTCGCATTAATCCCTCAACATAATGACAAACCAGTTACGACTTACTTACTCATAAGCTATCACCAAGATAAATTAACAACTCCGCACACACCGAGTACTTTCAGTCGGTTATTACGTACTCATGTTCCGAATTATTACGACACAAAGCTGAATGCCTAATTATATAGGCGCTTAGCGTGACGTCATACCTCCGAACATAGAGTACACCTTCAAAATCAATATAAATTAATAGTTAATGACAATGATTAATACGAAGACAATGAAGGCGAATGTAAAGACTAAAAGCGGCGTCGATGGCAATTATGACCAACTATCATATTATAAGTAACTATTCATTCATTTTTCTCTTCGCGATGTTCCCCGCATTTCATATACATTTCCAACAATTTCTTGCTATATACCCTCGTTTCCTCAAACGTAATTCCTATATGGCTACTGAAAACCTGGGTGACAAACAGCAAAAACCTTAATAGCGAAATATTAATAGTTAGCTTATAGTTTATATCTAAATGTGCCCTGTAAACAAAATTTTGAAATTACGATATTAACCAAAGAGCTAGTTTTGTGATTTTCTTCTTAAGAGACAAAAAACTTTGAGCATGGTTTCTCCGCTTCTGTATCATGATCGGTAGTGATTTCAGGCTGTACAATTTTTTCGTAGTTTATTTTTCTTATTAGCTAACATGTGAAATGATCATCACTAACTGTACCATACAACACTTCGCTGAAATCGCATAACTGTTTATGATAAAAAAAACGGAACATCGAAATCTTCAGCATTACGAATTCACATAATACTACAAGTTAGGTACGTAATAAATTGCGACGGTGTGATGTGTTAAATTTTTCGTGATCACTTAACACTTGGCGACTTGAAGTACAGCCAACGTGTCTATTTGTGACACATTCCTGTACTGTACAGATAACATCTCTGGCTTCAGCCAAAGTTTCAACAAAATTATTAAGTCTACTACTTATTTTCTAATCACTTTTAAATTAACTGAGTTTTATTTTAATGTTAGACTGTCGATTTTATTTATTTATTATTATTTTCATTACATACGCGTACATGTTTTCATATAAAACCATTTTAATACACAAATTATATAATTTAATAATTTTTCACTTTTATAGCTGTGTGAAAGAATTTTACAGTTCACTTGTCTGTGGCATCATCTAATTACGTGTTTAATTTCAACAACTTCGTTTCAAATATATAAAGGAAGCAACTCTGCTGGATTGCCACAGAGACTTCCTTTATCCGGAAATCAAACCTTTGAACCTTGTTATAGAAAGCCACACTTTAAAACATCTCAGCATCAGCGGCTGCAGGCCCAGCAATGAGATGAAAACGAAGTGCGGAACGAATAGAGAATTTTAATGAAGGTGCAAAGAGGCAGTGTCGATAAGATTCTCTCTCCGCCTGCTACTGTGTGACTTTATTCAAGCCACGCGAAGGATAACCTCGTAAATCTTAATGGTATAAAAAAGGTTGTATCAAAATACCTAAAACCATGCTATATTTTCCTATTGTCTCAATGTACGAAAATAAATACATTTCAAACGATGACGGAAAGGCAGTTTTAATTAGAAGAATCGTTTAGGAACCACACAAAATGGCTAAAAACAGCTTTCTAAACCTGATATAGCTGAAAAAAAAAACTACACGCAGGATTCGTGTGAAACTACTCTATAAACATATAATGGACTTTTCTTAAAACTTTCCACCAATAATAATAATATGGGATCACCACTGAAAGTATCCGTCAGACGAGCGATGCACGCCGTTTCAGTGTCTTCCGGTAGAGGTGATACCGCACGAGATGAGCCGGTCAACATCGCCCTTGGCGCTTTCCTCACTCTCACTAACACACAGCTGGCACTGAGCACTGTTGCAGCGTATTTCAATAGCTGAATTTTTTTAAGCAGTAAGCCTACTACTAAACGGGCGTTCCATATCTTTATCTACGAAAATAACACTTAAAACGTATGTTTTTTTTTTTTCTATTTTTGTGTTATAAATATCATGGTTAGAAAGATTTTTAGGGGCACTTCAAAATAGCTTAAAAGAATGATTTTTGAGACTGCTGTCAAGTAAAAATTACCAACCGGAATATGTGCTGAACTTTACTATGCACTTCCCGTAAATAAAATCTCATAGGAATAAGCAAACGACTAAAACACTGGAAGCCGTTCTCACGCCCCGCGCTTAAGGGCGTTGGACACGTAAAATTTCATTATTATATATTTGTGCCAAACACTGTTCAACTTTTATACATTAGATAACACGTCATTTCCCCAAATAAAAAAAAATTAGGCCACATAGTTTTTGCATAATCGCTCATCAAAGTCGCAAAATGGCCATTGCGGTGTAGCCAAAATCAATAAAAGTAATTAACTGATAAATTCAAAATTACAGTAACCGATAGTCAGTGCATCAATGCATTTTATGACATGGTTGACAAAAGTTAGTTTTGAAAATTTCAGTAGTAGCCAAAAGTCAAAGTTATGCAAAAATTTACTCATTTTCGTAAATTTTTTAAAAATACAAAAATTTATCGCTTAGTGTTCAGAAAAGTGTCTTGAAGTAGCTGACAACATTAAGAATTAATATGATTTATCTTGTTTCTGCTAGTTAATTATTTTTTATTATTTTGGCTACACCGCAACTGCCATTTTGCGACTTTGATAGGTGATTATGCTAAAACTATGGGACCTATTTTTTTTTTATTTGGGGAAATGACAGGTTATCTTATGTGTAAAAGTTGAACAGTGTTTGGCACAAATATATAATTTTGGATTTTTACGGGTCCAACGTCCTTAAAGGCGACACGGTTGTCGACACACAAGCTAACCTAGCTCTTATCACCTGCCTATTTCCGTATCTCAAACGCGGCATCTAGTTCTGATTAAGAAGTCTAAACTTTTTAGTCCGCTCAGAAACATCTTAACGTTGTTTCACTCAACTTCTCGGCGACGGCGAGGTCATTAGATACACTGACAGACAGCTTAACACAAAGGCAGCAGCTAGGAGAGGAATCGGCCATGGTCTTTGTTAAAATAAAATATTAATTCCATTACTCGTCTGGAGCGATTTCGGAAAATCATGAAAAACCCAAAATCAGAGCGGTGCGAGCCGGGAGTCTAACTCGGACCCTCTAGAATGCGTGTTCCCACTGCGATACCTTGCTCATAACCTGATCACCAGCTCTTGTCACCACCATCACTGTTGATTGGTTTTCGTGGGGTGTATGAACTAAAAACATGCCAATATTGACTTTGAAATTCCATTACGGGAAAACTGGCTAAGGAATATTTTTTTTTTTTTGTAAGATCATAACTCACTTCCTAAAAACGGCTACAAAATTAACACTGTTTCATTCAAATATACAACTAGGATTTTTTTTTCCTTCTGGTACGCCCTTAATACTGAGCAATTTATTCACGTTGAATATAATCACCATCGTCACTGGCTTGCTTTCACGTTCATCTTTTGTTTCTTTATCTCCATAAGTGTCATCAACCATTCATTAATATCGCTGTTCTCGACACTCCCAACGTTCTGTATAAATTTTCAAACACAAAAAAAAATTATATATATATATATATATATATATATATATATATATATATATATATACCTACATATATCATAACAGTTTTAAACTTAGTTATTTAACGTTTTTTTTTCTTCTGCAAGACTGCATGACAGCTTTCAGGGCTGCACGTTACAAAAGTTTGCCAAATTTCGTACCTTTAGTTTTCAGTATTGTCGAAAGGCTAATTAATACATATTTTTCAAAAGAATTCAACCACTCTTAGTTACGAAACGTTACGGACATTGTTTATTTAGCCTTGGAGTTACAGGTATTCTTCGGGCACTTACGACAGAACACACAGAACCCAGATAACGTATCGTATGAATTACGTACTCCATTTAAGGATAAGAAATGCCATCAAATTTGTTTGAATGCCAGTCAAAGTTACATTAGCGAAGCATTTTTTTTTTTTTTACAATAGCAGTTCCCCAATGGATACTAAATCCTGAACACTCGAAATCCTTCACTAATATATTATTATCATTGACAGCTACTTTAAAAAAAAACCTGATAAGGTAAAATGACATTGTTTTGTAAGATTGAAACCTGTTTCAGTTCGTGGTGAATACGAGAATTGGTGTATGTGTGTGTAACGGATATGTCATTTCTTAATATAATTATCTGATTCTTGAATTAGTGAAATATGTTAACATTTTTGAGTTACAACTAATAATTTAAGTAAATACTTAAATAAGTAGCTATAAGCTACATACAAATCTGAATACAGTTATCTAATTCTCAGTACTTGAGTGTATAAAATCATTTTGAGCCGTACGTCGACATTTCACTGAAGTGACGAAACATCGTTACGCAATGTACACTTCAACAGACACAAAAAAATTCCAAATAATTAAATTCGTGTGAAGGTTGAAGGTTCTGGCAAGAAGGCACCTTTTAAAGTTTAATAGCAAACCACTTCGATATATTTGTTCCCCCTCCACATTTGGTGTTCAATCCTTGAAAAGGGAGGGGGAAGGTAGCGATAAGTAAATTTGTGGGTCATCAGCATACAGACGATGTTCTGTATAATTTAGCAATTTGGGAAAGCCATTTATATGCAAACAGAAGTGAGCCTGGTATCCACACTCAAGCCATATCTGTGAACCTTAAAGGCACCGATTAAAGCTATTTCCCACACGGATTAAGCAAGCGTGTGACTGCGAGTACGTTATGTTTAATGAGGAAGTTCATTCGTATTTTCCTATAACATAAAAGATAGTAGTTTTGTCAATCAGTAAATATATATTTTAATACATCTGGGAATGAAATTAATTTATAGTGTGCCAGAAGTGCCTTACAAATGTAATTTTTAAATTACTTAAATAATAAAGTACAGCAGTCTTCCCAGTTTCGTTATAAGCTTTTATTATTTTTTGTTAAGGGTCAGTAATTCAAGCCGGAAAATAATGTGTACTACACGAAATAATCGCACACGATACATACAGACGGATTTTGTTAAATGTATACTCGAAGATATCGAAAAAATAGGGTGTGCTGTTTGCTTGAGTTTCAATCACAAGTTAATCTTCACCGCAAACTTTCAGTGTAACTTAAAATACTTAAAAAAAACCTGTAAAATTTAATTTTTTTTATTTATGTAAAAGCATGTGTGTATTTTGCTAAACGAGTCTAATAGAAGCAGAGAGAGGCAGAAAAAGAGGTTTAGTAAATCCAAAAGTTTTAAAACTTCAGTTTCTCTTTTATTAACCTTGTGTTTAATACAATATTGGCTTGGTTCTCGTTGTGATTGTATGTGACTTATTTGTAAGAACAATAGGTTGCTGAGCTCATAAAAACCTACGTAAATTACAAATAACTATAAAAAATCAAAATTCATATATTAACATCAAACTGTTAAGGAAGGTAGTGTATTTTATAATTTTGTTATAATCTTCTAGTTTGTTTATTCCAAGATTGTTGCTGTTCACGCAAGATTTTTAAGTGCCGGATCATCATATTTGTGAATAAACTACAATGTAGCAGTTTTATTTTGCTAGAGAGTATACTCTTGCTTGTCTCTAATAGTGTCTAATAATATGTTTAGAAGACTGTAAGTGATTAAATGATAACATTTTACTCTCGGTAAAGTTGCCACATTTAAGTCCATAATAAAAGGCATTGTATCCTAACGAAAACGTTTTATTTTTGCCTTAGAGGTTAAACTCTGAGAAAGGTAAAACACACACATAACAACTTTCGTGCATGAAAATGATAGGATTGTATAACAATTTTCTGTAGGATTAAACTAAGAAAGGCTTTAAAACTGCTCACTTATTGTGAACAGCTTATAGTTAAATACAGACCTCTACTGTATTATTTTCTACTGCTTACAAACCTGCAAATCAGCCTTAATCACCAAGGAGATGAAATATTTTACCAAGAACTTGTCGTTTTGGATCCGCCGCTTTGACTATTGACGTAACAAAGCGTTCTGAAAGAAAT
>PNEQ01000785.1:0-31173 GCA_003012365.1 Medauroidea extradentata
ACGTCATAAATGTGTTATCCAATAAGAACGCGTTTTCAATGTTTATGGCGGCGTTTGAAAATATGACATTTTTAAACCTGAATAATTCGAAAATTACAATGTTCACGGAGCTATTGCTTTGCCTGGCTGCATTTAGTGCCGAAACGATTCGGAAAAATGAGGTAAACATTAAAAATTTTTTCTAGGAATGTTCCCTATTATACGTTAGTAACTAAATCGCAAGGTCTGTACTGTAGCGAAATGTGAATAGAATTTGAGGTATAATCGCACATTTAACATTTCTCTTCTTAGAATTCCAAAAAAAGCAAAAAATAATAACGTACAATATGGCGACTTATTAAGAGTGCGCGGTAGATAAATCAACGCTGAAAAATTGAGTTCTACGCTTTTTTCGAAGCCAATATGGATAAAATACTCAATGGCAATCCTAGATAATGGTATTTTCCAACTTTATGAGTAAATATTCATCCAAAATTACTAATTCGTTACGCGTGATCTCTTGCGCCGCAGTTAAATGCACGAGGTTCCGGCGTCAGAGATTGTGCCTCAGTAGTTCGTAACACTGGAAACAATTTTGTTTAAAACGTTGGCTAAAACTATTGTCTAGGATTGCTATTGTTTAATTTTGGCAAACTGGCTTCAAGAAATCTACAATTATAGATTAATGCTTTTAGCGTTTAATTATGTACCACGTCCTCTTAAGGGTGTTCAAGTGCGATAAAATCATAATTTTATATCTTTATTAAATACTGTTAATTTTGTAGACGACACTTGTGAGTACATTTTCCTCTTGCAAAACAATTTTAGCTTTCATAGTTTTTTCATAACAGTACAACAAAGTAAAAATTTGCTTCTTCTGCTGCCATGCAAATAGTGAAAACCAACTGACCTACTTGAATAAAATAATTCACTGTGATTTTAAATCATATGAGCTATGCAATAAAGTATTTAAAATACCGTAACGTAATATTTAGACTTAAAAAAAATCGCAAATGTACAGGAAAAAAGTTGAAAATTCAGCAATTTTTTAAAATACAAAAATAGTTAACAGGATTTTTTAAAAATGTTCTATTGCGTATTCCGTAGCATGTTATTTCACTGTGAATTATTTGACTTAAGTAAGTTGGTTGGTTTTCACTATTTGCATGGCAGCAGAACATGCCAATTTTGACATTGACGCACCGTTATGAGCAAGCTATGCGAGTTAAATTTTTTTCGTAAGAAAAAAACTGTACTCACAAGTATCGTCTGCGAAACTAACACTATTTCATATAAAATTATGATTTTTTCCGCACTTGAACACCCTTAAGCGTGTTAGTTTTTCGACGTTGACTTTTAAAAGCGTGGAGATTTCAATTAGAGTTTATGGCGTTTATTTGTCTACCTACCACACACTCTTATGGTATTTAAACTATTCTTCACCCGTGTTCTAACTCCGGCGAGGCAGTTCAGCCAACTAGCCCTAGCGGCTCACGAACATCCGTGATAATCCACACGAGTGTTACGTCGTGTTGGTTGGCATGACCTTGCGGTAGTTGGTAAGGTCGCGCGTCCGCAGTAGCTGTTCAGGACTTTTTTTCGCGTAGGCTACAGCAACGCACACGCCATGCGTCGTAGCTTCTTGCTCGCGACCTTGGACTGCTGGCTTGCCTTCTTCCGCCGCGTAGCGCGCCATTTGTTCACCTTCCCGGCGAGGCGATGCCACCGCCCACCATATCATTGTGCAACTTTTAATGGCGCGGCAGCATTGTAACTTATTATTTTATGTGCTAATAATGGTAACCGTCAACTTGAAATGCCTCTCCAGTCTAGGGTTACCAGACACCGGTATGATGGTCACTTCTTAGGATATTTCTCTAAACACAACGAAAAATTTTGACACGTAAATTAACTGTACTTGAGGACAATACATATCTATGGTGTTGACCTGCAACCTCGTATGCCAGCCTGGAACAATGCAATTAAAGGAACAAGAAATACATAACTTAATACGATCGTTAAAATTTCAAGTGACTAATTTTCAAAAATTCAATCAACTTAATACAAAATTTAACTTAACTACTTTCAGTCACACTCAATGATTAAATACACATCTATGCAGTTACTACTACATTAATGCGTATTTTGTAAACACTGGGGAACATGAGAAGAAATTTAACATAATGTGAACACACACTGCTTCAATAGGTCTATCTCATCTGGTTTATATAAAATAACTGAACATACCTGAGCGTCACAAAAAATCCTACGGGACGAAAAATGAAACCTTATGTAAAGGTGGTATGCTCAACCTTTTGCGGCACGTATGTAGCTCTGATGGCCACCAATAACTCAATTCACCCAGTGTGTGCGGTCACTCTCACTGACACACACACACACACACACACACACTATCTCTCGCGACCACGTCATATTGACGTCAGAGAGAGTGCTCTCTGGTCGTCTCAACTTGTTGGCAAGAGTGCGAAAGTGCGGGAGAACAAAACTGTTCACTCGCTGCACTCTCTCGTCCTCTCTGGCACATTCCATCATGATTACAACTATGGTTTGAGGTTATTGAAGAAAGTGCTAATATTTATACACATAATTATTTGCAATGAAAAGTTAATTAAGGCGAAAAGTTGTGTAAACATTTTCTGCCCTAATAAACGTTTAAATACATAATATACAAAATTACGGCTTCGCCTATAAACAGCTACTCGCTGCTTGAAATACAACGCTGGTAAGTTTAAAATTATTATTTGAATTGCCTACAAATATATTTGATGTGTTCATAACGTGTATTAATAACAATTACGCACTTGTTACCTTTGCATCGTTTGTTTACATACTCGAGAGTGCATCGTGCCAGAGCTCTCTCTCTCTCTCTCTCTCTCTCTCTCTCTCTCTCTCTCTCTCTCTCTCGTGGTAATGCGAAATAGTACTCCAGAGAGTACTATATAAATTGGGACGGCGAACAGTGGTTCATATCGCGATTCTAGCGGGGTAAAAGTAAACAATAGCAATATCTTGAAAACTGTTGTTTGAAGGTAGAAGTGTATTCTAAACTAACCAATACTTACTCAACACATTGTACATGTTTTTAGCGATATAAGAAAGCAGAAAGCCACGAAAATTACTCTTCCCTGTATACAACGATTTGCCCGGAATTCTTTATGCATATTGGTCAAGTTTACGCATCTGTCACGAGGAAACCTTTGATCGTAGCTAAGAGAACTTTACATATTTTAGAAAAACCGTGTTTTAAGGTACATAATGAACCATTGTTTCATTTATTTCTTTAAAACTAGTAGTAATGAATGTTACTGAATTAAAAATGAGTAACATTGTTATAGAAATAAATTATTTTATTTCATTCAGCATTTCAAAAAAAGGTTTCACGCTAAATTAACATGTGAATTAATCTCCATTTAATTGGAAATAAGAGGGTATCTAAGACTTTGTCGTCGTCCTATAGTAGCGTTTTATTTTCTAGGGCTATGTAGGCTGTTCTTATTAATACAATGCGCCTTTTGCTACATGTATACCTACATTTGATGACAGAATGGTAACATCGTAATGTTCAGAAAAAAAATGTTATACTAAGCAAATGTGTATTCTGAATGAATAATCGCTTGCAAATCTACACAGATGACGTGCCCAGAGAGCAGGAGGCTACCGAAGAGGCAGTGACCTTGTTGCATTTTTTTAAAATTAATTAAGCATGTATAAATTAGAAACTTTAATAATAAAATTTCAGTTTTATGTGCTTAAGTTAGTATTATTTGAATAACAAAATACACAAAAAAATTATACACCTAAAAATTCTAAATCCAGGAAGGGGGGGGGGGAATATTCGCCCTTCCCCCTGCACCCTTAGATGACGCCTCTGTTTTAACTGTTTTCGCGATGGTTAATTTTTAAGCCTAAACGAGACCAGATATCAAAAATCTGTTCCACAGTTTTGTTTAAAATAATTTTCAATGAGTAGACATTTTTTTTTTTTTTTTCAAAAAACAGCAACATGGCCTACTGTAGCTTTAGTTAAACCTAATTAAGTAATTTAACAATATTTTTGTTAACCGGCTTATTAGTTGAAACGGTATACTTTATTGGCTTAAAAATTTACATATCACGAAAAAATAAAGCCTATCAGATTTGTGATATCTGCTCTCATTGAAGCTTAAAAAAATAATTGTCACAAAAAACAGTAACAACAGGGAAGCGTGGTCGTAACACTGTTTATAAGTAATTCGCTCGTAACAAGCTTCGTTAAAAACTAGACAAGTACGTACTAAATACGTCATAATTCTATAGTATACTAACTTGAATTACGTTATTATCTAGTCAGCTAGGCTAAGTATGCTAATTTGAACGCGATCTGATATTTTACTAATTTCGTGTCCCCTATTATTGGCTAAACCGAATTTTGTCACCCACCCCCCTGAAAGTTTTCGTAGATCCACGCGTAACTTTAAATGAGCTATAATTTAGTCAGCTAGGCTGAATATGCTAATAGGGACGCGATCAGATGTTCGGCTGACTTTCTCTGTCCCCAGTTGGCTGAACATAATTTTCTGCCATGAATTTTTTCGTAAATCTGCGTGAACTTCGCGAGTCTTCTAATAATGAATGTGAAATCCTAATTACTGTGCTAACCATACCTTAAAAGCGTTGTATCGCCAACTGCTCCATCAGCTTATCTCCTCACAACCACTGGCAATAAGGCGAAGGTTCCACGCTGTCCCTACCCGTCTTCCCTCCCCTTACTCCGGTACTACTGCGCGGCCGAAACAGTCAAATGGGGCTCGTCCGTGCTGCACTACGCACAAAATGTAACGGACTTTTCAGTATCCTTCTGCCTTCTACAGCACAGAGCACAGGAGAGGATACGAGACGGCACTTCTGTGTTAAGGCCTCGCTGTTTAGTTTAGCAGTGGTTTTGAAAATATTTTTTAAACGCGAATTAATACATTCGTCAAAAATTCATTCTGGCAGTTTTGACACGTACATATGATCGTTTGTATCTGAATTTTTCTGTTGCAATACACCAAACAGATTTTAGATGCCCCTGAAATAGCATATATTTGGTTGTTAAAATAAGCCAAAATGAAGCAAATTAATATTTTGCTAGCAAACAGTTCATTATTAAAAAAAAAACTCTCTGTGAAAATTGTGTATCGTATATGACTGTACACAGTCTCAAATTTTTACAAAGCATTTGGTTAACAAATATTCAAGTTATTTACAATTGTTTGAAATTAATGAAAGATCATTGCCTTAAGGGCGTGGTATACCGCAATTTTCGTCATCATTATTTAATTTTTTATTTGTACTAGATATTTTTTTCTTATTTTAGACACAAAGTGTGACTAAATTTGGCTCTTACGAAATTTTTTTACCTCTCATAGTTTTCGCGTGATGGGTTGTTAAAGTCGTATTTTGCATGTTTCTGTTTTAACGACTACACTAAAACCAACTGATATACCAAACTCAAAAAAATCACAATGGATAAATACATTGCAGGCTACAATGACATGCTCATAAAATTAAAGAATAAAAATTATTCGTATTTTTTAAAAAAAATATTGAATTTTTTAAATTTGTATTTGCAGTTTCAGCATTTTTTTATTGAAATAATTTTTATTCTTTAATTTTATGAGCATGTCATTGTAGCCTGCAATGTATTTATCCATTGAGATTTTTTTGAGTTTGGTATATTAGTTGGTTTTAGTGTAGTCGTTAAAACGGAAACATGCAAAATATGACTTTAACAAGCCATTGCGTGAAAACTATGAGAGATAAAAAAAATTTAATACGAGCCAAATTTAGACACATTTTGTGTCTAAAATAAGAAAAAATTGCCTGGTTTAAATAAAAAATTATATAATGATGATGAAAATTGCGGTAGACTGCGCCCTTAAGGCGCCTCCCTACCTGCGCTTAAAATGCGTTGCATCGAGTTACGGCTATTCTTTTTTTGACGAAACTATTTAACTTGCATTATATTTGTATATCTACGAAAAGAACAGACACTTCAAAATACGTCACTATATTTTTAAATATTCGGCACGTTTATTACAAACATAATTTTTTTACCCCTCGAAATGGACAAAAATGGCATTTCCAGACTGCCTTGTCTGGTAAAATAACAACCTGATTCTAAAAACTTAACTATAGAAACAAGCGTGACTTTGAACTATGCTGCCCACCAATAAAGTAATGTGGTCTCAGCTTAAAGTCACGTAGGAAAAGGATAATAATAAAGCACTGCACGCCATCTGAGAGGCTTGCACGGAGAGGCGATAATACATTACATACGTCGGTTAGTGGCAACCTTACCGCTCCTGTCTCACACACACAAACACAGCTTATCTAGCGCTACCCTGTCGCCGCTCTCCGCGCCACACTGCAGACGCGGAAAATTGCATCTGGTATTATCTATCCCTTGAACGAGTGCATCAAGTTTTGTCAGAGCAGAAAACTGAATTCAACAGTTTACTGTCGTGAACCAGTGTACGTGTGGGGTATTACAAACAAAGGCGGAGTTACCGTTTTATTGTACTATTGTTTGGTTGTTCACAATTATTTGTTTAAAATTTATTATCACGCTCCAATAAAACACATTACATTGCTCACATGTGTTCGGCTAGTATATTTTCCGCTATAGCAGACTGAAAATCCCGTTTTGACCCATTATGACGTGCCCTTAAAGGGGATTTCTAATACGTGTGTTGTCGTGAAAGTACTTAAGGGCAGTCGTCTGAAGTGTGTGTTCTTTACGTAGAGAAACGGCGTGAACACATGTGTATTAGTTTAGATATAAAACGTTTTCGTCAAACACGCTGCAGTGTGATTTTATGGCAACGAGGCGGGCGCCTTAACAGTAGGTAGCATAATGAGAGCACTTTAGGTTGGTTCACTATTAAATAACATAAGCACAGAACATATAACAGTACAAGCTGTGCAAGACCAGACTACTAATGCATAATTAATTCACAATTGGATTCTCACCGTTATGTTCAGCCACTTACATTTTTTCGTCGAATCTATTCCTTGTTGTATACAATACACTCGAGCCATTGAAATATAAATTTAAAGTGGAATCATATTTGTAGGTAATATGAAACAGAGGCTGCGGAAGGTATTTGTGTAGGGGAGGGGGGAGGATGCCAAATTTAAATTTTGAAGAGGGAAGAGGGAGGCAGGACCGTTGACAAAAATTTGAGATTTTTTTTCTATAACGACTTATTACAGCGAGGGATGCGGGATCTCCCCCCCCCCCCCGGAAAATTAGGATTTTAGTGTGCAAATTGGTGCTATTTAAGTGGTTTTCGAGTCTAAATATTGAATTTACAGAAATTGTGGTATTTTTAAATATCAAAACTTACGGTGAGTACGAATGCCTATACTGTCCTTCCCCTCTGTTCTAATGGAGGGGCAGTGTCCCGCTGCCCCCCTCTCTCCTCTCTGCCACCACTGATAGGAAATGTTGAAACAAAGTCCCAGTAGACTGCACAGTGTAAAACATTATTTAAATATAGGAACGTAGTTTTTAACATTAAAATTTCTTATTCTAGCTTTGTTTTGTTCTTGTATATTTTTGGAGGTTAAATCAATATGGCGGACATTCACTAAATCCTATGCTGTGATTGGCTACTGTCCTTTGCATACGCACAACAAATGACAATATGCACACGACCACTTTTTGCAGTTGTGAATCGGTAGCACGGTAAGAAAACACAGAGGTTAGTTCTTGTGCGAACGACCTATGTCCCATGCTTGCTGTTATGTTACGAATCGTGAACCCACATACAAACTACGATGCCCGAAGTAGGCTACGATTTACCCCTCCCTAACACAGACGAGAGACGCCTTGTAGCACAATTTTCATTTGCCATGTTCATAACTTTTCAACACATTGTTAAGGACATACATAAGTTAGTGAAATGAAAATATACTACACGTTTCCCGCCTACGGGCAGGGTCACATTGTGTATGAGAGAAGGTCGGCTGCTCGACTAGCGAGAGACATATCTGTCGCCCGTCCAGCAAGAAGAATGGATGATGCGATAGGGAAACGGGAGTTCCCTGAGAAAACCAGCCGGCCAACGGCAAAGTCCGCCACGTTTCCTACATGCGAAAAATCCGGGATCGAACCCGGATCGCCTAGGTGGGAGGTGCGACGCTCTTACAAACGTTAGTATCACTGCATGTTTCACATACATCCGGTTAGTACATTTTGAAATAACGGAAGACTGAAAAGGCCGTTTTTAGCCATGTTGAAGGGCTTAGAAACAGTGCTTTTAATGAGCGGGGCGTCTTAACAATGAGGTTCCGACCTTGTCTGAAGTATGTTTTCTTTTCGTACGGTGGCACAACGGGCACACGCTGCAACAAATTTGAAACGTGGGTAATGGTAACTGTAGGGGTGTCCACAAGGGGATATCATTGCGCGAGTTGAATATTTAGAATTATTGTGGGGATTTTTTTTTTTCCACGAATAAAATGTTTATTCATATACGAAAAATGTTTCCATGATTGTACAATTGCTATAGTGGCATTATCTACAAAGTAGGCTAGTAAAAACCGGAGCAGTTGTATTTGTATAAGATTGTTTTTACGAAATGGTAGCCTAAATATCTCTCTAGTACTGAAGTGTAACTCATAGTAAATATGTGCGAGTTTTTTTTTGGGGGGGGGGGGGAGAGGGGGGGATTTGCGCATTGGGTCTTGGGGAGGGGTGGACATGGTTTTATGAATTTCTATTAAAATGTTATACTGTTATTTAAGCGAGCGCAAAAGAACGTATGGAAGATACGTTTATTACTGTTGGGTTGATTGGACTATTGAAACAAGAAGAAGCCCCGGGCGAAGCAAAGCCTAGGTCTGTCCCTGTCATGGAGTGATTTCAGGAAACCATTTAAAATCGAAGTCAGGATGGCCGGAGCCGGGGATCGAGCCCGGATACTCCCGAATGCGAGTCCAAGTGTTTTAATAGTTGCGCCGCCTCGCTCGGTGTGTAGTAGGACAAGCGCGACAGAGTTGCGGCGCTGAGTTCGGCGTGAATGTAGGTCAGGGGACCGGGTCGTCGCCTGTTGACGGTGCCGTTGCACTCTTGGATGCTGCAAGAACTTGTCAGCCCGGCTAGATTCCCCTCCCTCCTCTTGCCAACCAGCCTGCCTGTCGCAGTGGCACACATCGCCTGTGTCCATTCCACTGGCGTAACTAGCGTGCGTGGAAGAGGGGAGGGTTCCAACTTTCGACATTTGATGAAGGAAAGCCGAACACCTCTTGAAATTGTGAGAGATGGGGAGGGGGGGATCCTCCCCCAGGGAAATTTTGGATTTCGAGGGGCCTTGCCTACCAATCGCTTAAAATGTGTTGCAGTGCGTTCGTAAATACACTTTTTTTATTAAACTATTTTACATATCTGGCGCACCGGAGCCAAATTTTGAGCAGAAACGGAGGAGAGACTAATTTACATTGCGAATATACACGGACCAAAAAAAAAAGTGGCGGGTCCTCCCATGGGAAATTTTAAAATTTAAGGTGTAAAATGGTGCAATTTGTTTAGGTGTTTCTAAACAGAAAAAAAATATTAAGTATAAAGCTGCATTATCTAACATATACAATAATTATTTTATGTATACCCTGAAAGTATAAAAAAAGGGGGGCAAAACATATACTTTGCCCCTCCCTACATTTGAGTTGGGAAGGGGGTACCACTCCTGCTGCCTGTGTGGCTCCGTCACCACAGTAACATGTGCCCACTGTGTCGATGTACGAAAAAAATACATTTCAAACAGTGATGGATGTATGGTTTCATAGCAACACGTTGATTTGAAAAATAATTTTTTAGTCCCTCAAAATAGCTAAAACAGTTTTTTCAACCTGTTATATCTGAAAAACTACCCACTGGATTTGTATGAAACTACTGTAGAAGCATACAATTGACTTTGCTTAAAACTTTCCACCAATAAAAAGGTGGGGGTCACCATTGAAAGTGTCAGTCAGGCAAGTGATCTACGATACCACTGCGCGCCATTTCAGTGTCTTGCAGTAGAGGCGATACAGCACCAGATGAGCCTGTCATCATCGTCCTTGGCGTCGTGACTCACTCATATAAACACGTGGGTACTTTAAGTTGGTAAATTGTGCAGTTTTAAGTTTTCTTATCTTCAATTTTATGGTTGGTGATGGGGAGGAAGGGGGTGTCTTGTAACCTTTAAATTTTCTCCCTCATGACTATGCCCTTCCCTGGTTAGCCCTGCCAAGCAACACATCAGCAGCATACAACAGATAGCATAAAGAAGCAAAATTTAGAGATGCTGCTCTTTATGTAAGTGGGCTGAGGCCTCTACTACTTGCTCATGACGTGTGATTACGCCTTTTTTGATAAAGCCACTTGACACACATTACATTTATATACCTACAGAAAGAACATGTCATTATGTCACTTTAAGTTTCAGCACAATTGTTAGAAACATTATTTTCGTGCCCCTCAAAATGCCGGAAAACTACTCTTTCAGACCTGCTGTATCTGAGATAATACTTACTATGAATAAAATGATATGGTCACTGCTTTATTAAAAAAATGTATTAAAGCACAGAACGTCAGCGGTACCCGTAGCTGTCCATCTATTTGTGTCTGACACATACAAACGCCACAAGGAAGACACTTTTAAAGTTTTCTGTTTAGTAACATGCCTCTCTCTTTTCTGCTAATGTGTCAATGACAGATTTATGGAAAGTTGGTAACACAGATAAAACATTTAGTAATATTATGGGCTGCACATTACTTCTCACTTCCCTAGAACTAAAACCACATACAACTTGTTCCAAAAATGTGTATTTTGCAGCATGGAGGCAGGTGGTGAAATTAAGATGTTACATTATTTGCAAGTGATAATAGGCTTTACAGTTAAGAGGGCGTGGTAGATAATTCAATGCTAAAAGCATTAATCTATAACTGTAAGTTACTTGAAGCTAATTTGCGAAAATTAAACAATAGTAATCGTAGACAATAGTTTTAGCCAACGTTTTAAATAAAATAGTTCCCAGTGTTACGAACTTCTGAGGCACAATTTCTGATGCCAGAACCTCATGGATTTAACTGCGGCACCAGAGATCACGCGTAATAAATTAGTAATCTTGGGTAAATATTCACTCATAAAGTTGGTAAATGCCATTATCTAGGATTGTCATTGAGTATTTTATCCATATTGGCTTCGAAAAAAGCGTAGAAATTAATTTATGTTTTCAGCGTTTATTATCTACCACGCACTCTTAAGGCGGCCGCCTACCACACACTTCAAATGTGTTGCAGTGTGATTGTAAACAGGTTTTTTCTAAGAAATTATTCTACGTGTGTCCATTGTGCCAACGTACGAAAAGAAAACAAACTTCAGACAAGGTTGAAACCTCATTAAGACTCCACGCTCATTAAAAACACTGTTTCTAAGCCCTCCAAAATGGCTAAAAACTGTCTTTTTAAACTTCCGTACTTCAAAATTTACTAACCGGATGTATGTGAAACTCAGATTGCCACCTGCACTGAACTTAGTTGCAGAATTTCCATCAATAAAATTATATGGTCACCACTTAGTGTCCCATAGTAAAAACCGTTCAGCGAGAAGCTTGCACACTAGTTCAGAGCTAGACTCGTTGAGGCGACGCGACATTTTATGCGCGCTTCAAGGTCGACCTTACTGCTGCGTTGCTTTTGAGCCTCTAACACGCGGGTCCTTAAGGCCATGCTCTCTTGTTTCTATTTTTTTAATGATATTAATTTTTTATGCCTAACGAGAGCAGTTAAATCAAAAAACTTTCTGGCATTTTTGTTTAAAATCGTCTTCTCCATGTTTGCTGATTTTTTGAAGGCAGTAAATGCTATTATTTTAGCTAATGCTAATTACGTAATTAATGAAATTCTGATTAATTTACTTTTTTCTTGAAACCATATCATTTCTTGTTTTGAAAAAAATAGCTATCACCGCAAAAACAATTTTAAAGAAAACTGCCAATCAGATTTTTGATATCTGCTCTCATTTAAGCTTAAAAAAAACTATCGCAAAAACAGTAGAAACAAGAGAGCATGGCCTTAACTAATATAAACAGCTGAAATTATTTTATAGAGAATCCACTACCCAGGAATAATGTAATTTAACATTGAAGGTGTTCTGAACTAGTCCTAAACTGTTCTCATTTTGTAGCTTCCTTTTAAACATGGGTGAACACAAAACTTTTAACGTCAGTAGTCTCGGTGTCTTCAGTCCATTGCCGTAATGTGTAATCTCAAGGTTTCCTGGGACCAGCCTGTCCATAGAACGGGGTAGCAGGCTTTGCTAAGTATGTAGGCCTACTTGAAACATCCTGCCCAGATGTTTTAACTTAGTAGTTATTTCCTTCCACTCCTGGGCAAAGTAAATTTTGTCATGAGGTTAACATTCCTGACTAGCATCTGGAATGTAATTGTTTTGTAATGAAATTCTTGAATGTAGCACCTTGTTTTCTGTCCACATTGTTTTCAACTGTTAGTAAAAAATTTTGTTACGTATAAACAAAGTATGTGACAAAGACTAGAATAATGTTTCTACGCTACTAATTTACATAACACTGTTTACAACATTTTAAGCAAATGGTAGCAAGTTATTCATACTAGTTAGTTGCTGACCTGTTTGACTTTTGCAGTTAAGAACCAGTTCCAGCCAGACAGGCCACCGTTTATCTTTGTAGTGGAAATATAACGAACTATAGTTCGTGATAAGCGCTGACACTTAAGGCATCAAGATGGTGGAAAACTGGTAATATCCAGTTCGACAGAGAGAGAATAGAGGCAAATGTCTGATGTAACAACTGACCTCCTCTGTCCCCTTTTTGTTATTTTGTAGTTCATATCAGTATCTCTCATATTAAGGAAACAAAATAATGACACTTGAATGTCGAAGAGATGAAAAACTAGTTACATCCAGTTCAACAGATGACGAGAGTAGATGCAGATGTGTGATGAAAAAATTGACTCGTCGTCCTCTTTTTTGCAACATATTACAACGCGTCAGTCTTTTCCACTATCAGTATCGTGAAAAAAATTATTTGTCAAAATTATCTCCAGACTGATAGCATAGAGAAAGAATTTTTCTTGATCTGAATGTACTGTATTTGCTAACAAGCAAAAACGTCACTTGTGCTTACGTTGTATGTATGAGGAAACCCATGTTTTTCTTCACAAATGTGCTGATTACTAATCAAGACAAGAAATATACCCAGCAGTAAACAGCTGATAATTTTGCTGTCACAAATAAGTGATGGTGAAATTAACCTCCAGAATGTTGATTGGCCTCTTGCTGATCTTTCTTCAACAGAACATTTTCCATTACAATAAACTTTGTCATTTTGTCGTAGTTAACATATAGGTAATTTGGACCAATTTAGCACACAAGTGTACACACACATTCTGTCTCCACAGTCTATTCATATCACTTGGATAGTACTTCTCATATTCTTTCATTCCATTACCATTCCTCTGTCTTTTCTATGTTTTGCTCTTCTTCTCTTTCTAGAGCTCCTGTTCTTTGCCTCTTTTCCATGGGAAAGGCCTCCATGTGTATTCCTCAAAATTCCCTGAATAAATTTTTTTATTTTTTTAGGAACCACTCTCTTTCCATTCTAAGTTATTCCTCGTCATTTTATGCTTTATAGTCTCACTACTTTACTTGTGATTTTATTCCAAATCCAAATTTCCTGGCCATCATATTTTTACATGTGATTACTGAGTGAGATGACACAGTGGTACAGGACTGATAATAAAATCAGTAAGTCTAACTGTCCTGATTTCAGTTTTCAGAAATCACTCCAAGCAAATTTTCTGGGAAGGTTCCTTGAGACATATAACCCTCTTATGAAAAATTTTATTTTAATTGACAATGTATGTCAAGAAGGCTTTGGCCGCTAGGTTAAAAAATTAAATAGACAGAGGGTCGAGGTATTCACAGGCTGGTACTTATTGATACACACATACGGAAGGATGCACACATTGTTTCTCAAGTGTTTTGCTGGCTTAGGCCAGCTTCATCAGACAGCAGGTTCAGGCACGCTAAGTAATGGTGGCAGTGGAAGCATGTTTGGTTGCCCTAGTGGCCAGGGAGAAAACTAGGGCGTGGCTGGAAAATTCAAGCTGAAGAGATGTAGGAGTTAAGAGTATTCTGGTGTCGTGTTTGCAATTATCTGATATTGAGACCTGGAAGTTATCGAGATTTGGTAGTGTATTGATGAGCCAGTTTGTTTTACAGTGATATTGTATTTCACCTACACAGTACGCATGCTACCTTGCTATCCCCCCTCATCCCCGCCCATTCCACTAACTAGACTACACTTTGTATATTTCTTTAGTATTTCTGATTATGGCTTGCCTTTAATGTTCTTGAACTTAACTTCATTCAACACTTCACATTTTGTTGTCAGATGGATTCTGGAACAAGATATTTAATGTTAAAATTTTTTGGTTCAAATAAACATTTTTCTACTTTTGGGGAGGCACATTTATGAACCAGAAAATTTTCCTCCTTCCACAAACCTAGCACCAGTAGAGGATGGTGAGAGAAGGGGGAGGGGGGGCAGGGAGACACTGTCCATCCCCTAGAACAGAGGGGAGGGACAGTATAAGGATTTGTACCCACCCTAAGTTATAGTAGTACTTAAAAATATTACAATTTATGCCACCTGTATATTCTATATTTAGACTCAAAAACCATTTTAAATAGACCCAATTTGCACATTAAAATCCAAATTTTCACTGGGGGAAAATCCCTGGACCCCCTGCTTCAATAAGCAGGTATAGTAAAAAACCAGGAAATAAATTTCTGTGAACGATCCTACCCTCCCCCCCCCCCCCGTCCTCCTTACCACTTTACCGAAACCTGTTTGACATGAAAAGATATGGAGAACTGACAGTGGGACAAGAGCATTTTTCAGTAGTGTAATTATTGTGTCTTGAATTAAATTTAATAAAGGAAATTAAATTACATAATTTCTTACTTTCCTCACCGCCACAGTTTTTCCTGCCATCAGTCTGGCTGAATTTTTTCCTCAAGATCCTTTATCAGCCGTCAGATGACAGAAGTTCAAATGTCTAGACTACGTACGTACTACTTTAAATTTTATTTTCCTACAGGAGAGGGATTTCAGGGTCAATTCTCATGGTGTCAACGTAGGTTGAGGATTGAAGTATGCCTTTCTACGTCAATATGTTGCTACATACAGATAATGATATGTCATACAATTTGTGGCAGTGCATGGCAGAACCTCAAGTACATTGTCACTTACAACAGTGCTCCTGGCAGGTTAGGCTAATATTTCTGCCATATTATGTGATGATCTTTTGTTGGTACTAAAGCACTAAATAATTTTTAAGGCATCTGACTTTCTGACGTAGTATCATAAGAAAAACACTTTTCTTTAAATAAATAAGCTGTCAATTTATTGTATTGTCATTAAAAATTTATATGCTTTGAACATGTCCACAATTAAATTTCAGGACATTTAGCAATTAGTGTTGACTATTATTTTATAATTCTGCACAACACAGGCCTAGTAAAAATAAAGTATTTTCTACACTGCTCCATCACAAAACATACCAATAAAATATGTAGCTAACATTGCAGTGAATATTTATAAATATTTCCTACCAACAGGGCAATAGATCACTGGCAGTTACACACAGCATAACCAAGACCATGCTAGTTTTACACACAGTGGTAATAGGGTTTTATGTGTGCCGCTGTTAATTTTACTTTTTTCTGTATACATAGCAAACTGCATAGCAACTTTTAAGAAACAAGAATCCTTCAGTAATTAAAATCCATGCATACACTTTAGTTTTACATTCTCAAAATTTTGTCTCAGTTTATGATTTTATCACAATGAAATCATTCAAACTTAATTGTTTCATTGAGGAGCAGTTATTCTGTAGCATCACAATTAGGAGTGCAAATTCCAATCTTCATCTCACATCAATGATTTTGGCATCACAAGTGACGTGACACATGTGTTAGTGTAGCCTCATTCATTTTCCTCAAATATTTAGAATGCTTCCAAGTAGGTTGGTACTTAAGACAAAATATTATATGCTGTAAACATCCAAAATATAGTTATTAAAATTTTTAACCCATAGATATCCAACTTTCTTATGGTTACGCTGAGACAGCCTAGTATAGAAGCAAAGTGAGCAAGTGAGCTGACCAGTCGAGAGGTTTGTGGCTAGTCAAGCAACCAATTTCAATAACTGGTTTCAAGTGGTCTGACCTTGAGAGCCACTTGATTCCTGTTGCAAGGTCAAAAGGTTGGACCAGTGCCTTCAAGTACTGTGTATATACGGTATATTTTTTCTTGCATGGAAACTACTAACTGCTATTATGTGAACTTTGTGTTATAGGTGTGTTTTAATGCAAGAAGTTCTAGGTTTGACTACCAGACTAGACATTACCGTTTTTAGTTATTCTTCTGATATCTATTTTTATTAAAGTTACTTACTAACTACTTTGGCTAAAGAGTGTAAGTGATGCAATAAAAGATCAACAATCTTTCCAAAAGTTTCAAACTTTGGAAAGTATGTGTATTGCATAGTTTAGATGCCATTCATTGTAAAGGAGCACTTTTTAAAGTCCTAACAACACACGTTAACCACTAATAAATGGACCTCATTAGTAGGGGGAGATGGGGATGGCAGACACATCACCCTCAATTATTTTCATTTTTAAAAATTAGTTTTTTAGTGTTATTTGTTGGAAAATGTAATTTTTCATGTGATGTTCTTACTTTATACTGTATCAACTTGATTCAGTGTCATAAAATATTGAAATACATAATTTCATATTGTGAGGGGAAAAAAACTAATAACATCAATGATTATTAAACGTATTGTATTGCGACTTCCACTGTTAATTTTTAAAATTAAAGAAATGCTTCCAACACAATGTTTATTAGTTACACAATATTGTTTATTTCGACAAGAGTGGAAGATATGTAGGAATTCTCTGAAAACAATTTAACCAAGTTTTAACTTATATGGTCCTTAATTTACCATGAATAGACAATGTCTGTTGGACTCAAGAAAAATGACTTTTATAGCATAAGTTAAAATAAACCTGCAGCACACGGAACAATTTTCTCACAAGTTTCGCTACTTTCACACCATTCTCCCTCCGTCTTGGTTGTCACATGTTACCAATAGAACATAACTCTTTCCAAATATCATGAAATCTAAGTTGTTCTCTACATCAGACAGGTTCTCTCAAAATCACTGTCTAGATAGAAAAATGAATCCAACATTTAGTTGATGTTTGTAGTATTATTAGGATGTTTGTGAATTGAATGTTGTAAACTGAGTAGGTGATACCATCCATTCAATTTACAACTAGCCTACAAACTCTCAAATATCCAGTATGAGGATATTTACTGCCCTGTGATGTCGTACTTTCTCTTACCTGTAGTTATTTCACCACTTAAATAATACATGCCTACATAAAAATAATCACAATGTCAAAGCATGCTAATGTACTATATGTAAAACATAAGAACAACTACTTTTCCTGAGAGTTCTAAGAGGAAGTTGCAAGGTGACACCACCGCTCCAAGCACTTAATTTGTGCGGGATTTAAACTTAACATTTAGCTGCGAGCTCAGGTATTATCGGATTTATGAACATGTGACCATGTTAGTCTCAACCTTTGCTTCTTCAGAACATTCATACATATTTCTACATGATTTTGAGTTTACTATTTTGTCAACTCCTAACTTAGTCACATCTCAGGTCTTGTGGTGTCAATCAGCGATGTCTGCACAAAAGGAATCACATGGATATTCGCTGTATGTCTTATATCTATGCATAATAAAACTCGAAGTTGAACTAATGCCAATGTGTACCTATTCATTCCAATGACAAATTTATAATAAAATTTATTATCAAATACAATGAAATAGCTAAGAATTTTTTTTTTCTATTTAGAACTACGAAGGACTGATCGTGAGGTCGGAGACTAAGGTTACTGCAGAAGTAATTGCAGCTGCTTCCTCACTGAAAGTAATTGGACGTGCTGGCACAGGGGTGGACAACATTGACATCGCCGCTGCGACGAGGAAAGGCATCATTGTTCTCAAGTAAGCATTGACAAGTGTATAAGTCATGTAATGCCTTCCGCTCTTCATATGACTTTTCAAATTATTAAAATATTTTTAACAGAGAGCATCTTCTCCTCCTTTCCACAGTCAAGCACATAGTAGTAGATATTCATCAAGGAAATACTTAAAACGTTTTCAGTGAATATAAGAAACCTTTGGTTTATATAAATTTTTTTTTCAAATGAAATCAAAAGAGTTTAATTTATATATATTAAAAAAAGTGTATGTAGCCTCAAACATGATTTTTGTTATTTTTTAACTTTCTAATTTCTTAATAGCTAAAGATTTTGACATATTTTAGTTTTGTGAATGTTTATAATTGAAGTAAAGTAATGTCAAACACGTTGACATATTCTGTTGAGAAACTATTGAAAAAAGCTATGGTGATAAAAGTTTATGCTTGTGCATCCTTTCCCCAAACTTAAAACATGAGCTAAGTAACCTTTTACAAAAATATTATCTTTAAGCAGTTTATCATCAAAGGAGGATGACTTCAATCAGCATCAAGAAAACTAATAAGATGGAGGAACATGTGCTAACTGGAGCAGGTAGTCCTGTCGAAGAGCAGACTGAAGTATATGTGAGATGAGACGAGGGTGAAGCAGCAGTAAAATGTGGATAGTATATGGAAATGAGTATGACTGAAGAGAACACTGCACAGTTTTTAGCATGTCTGCTTTGCTTATACAGTCAAACCTCTTTAATGCTTTGTGCTTTGTGACGGAGTTTTGCAGTGATTTCGAAAAGATTTTTTTTTATTGCTACCTAATACTCATATCAAAATTTTGCTGCACAGTTTTGACACTTATATGTTATAATTTGTAGCTGAATTTTTTTTTGTAGAACTATACGGAACTGTTTTTTAGATTTAATTACCCAAAGTACCACGTTTTTCGTCGTGAAAATAAGCAAAAATGAAGGAAATTATTTTTTTGCTGGCGAATGGTACATTATTTTAAAAAACGCGTCCACAGTATTGTGCATCGTGTGATTGCACATTGACTCAGATTTTTTCAAAACTTTTGGTTAAAAAATATTTGAGTTATTGGCACCAGTCTGAAAAAAACTCGGGAACAAGCCCTTAATACAAAACCTGAAGGGACCAAAATTTTGACTGTTTGTAATAATAAGGTTTATATAAACAGGTGTTTAGTAAAACCTTAAAATGTTCTTAAATTTTGGTCACTCTCTTTATCCCCACAAATAAAATAATCTTTTCACCGCAATGACTTTCTTTTACTTGAGAACTTGATATTGCATGGTTTAATGCAGAAACAAATTTTTTTTGAACATTAAAGTAATTATTTCATTTCTCCTCCCATTCCAAGGGGAATAAAAATCACTTTGTATTAATGGGAACTTTGTATTAACAGGGTTTGTATTAACGAGACTCTACTGTAATATGAAAGCTACAAGTTTTTGGGATTGAACTGGCAACCTAGCAGTGATATGCTCGCTAGGTGTTATGTCATCAGATGTTTTACTGGGACGTTTGTAAAATCTGAGTTTCTGGGAATGTTTTTGTTGCAATGAAATAAAAGAAAATTTTTGTCAAGTATTAAAAAATTTTGTGATGTGGTTTGTCCTGGCTATTTGTCTTTTTATTTAGTTTGAACAGTTTTTACATACATACTTTATTTATAAACCGTATCTATTTAGTACATACACGCCAATAGACATCATTATAATGTAATACTGAATCAACATTTTATTTGTTTCAGTGCACCTGGAGGAAATTCTATTAGTGCGTGCGAGCTAACATGTGCATTAATTGCAAACTTGGCAAGGTAAGCATTAAACTGATATCAATTTATTTTCATGTTGAGCTGGAATAATACTACTTTATGTGTTACCGTAAAGTGAGGATACTTTGCACCCCCATGGTTAACTTTGCATCATTAGATTGATTTTGTTCTATGTTGGAATTCCAGGATAATAGTCACTCTAAAGTATTGTTTATTATTAACGCTACGAATGGCGAAATCTTCAACAATTTTCGATTCTGCGAACCTTCACTTGCAACAAAAATATGAAGTGCAAAGTAACCCCAAAATTAGGCAAAGTTACCCCAATTTACGGTAAGGCAAAAAATATTTTTAATACTTTATGGATAAAACTTGTTCAGTGTACAACTACATTTCATTTTCTAGTGAAAGCATAGCAGTGCCAGAAACAGATGTTTTAAGTGTTAATAAGGTTTTAAAGTTATTATTTGATAAAAGAAATTAAGGGATAAGTTAACTCTACTTCTAAATTATTAAGCCCCCTTTTTTTCACACAAATCTTATACATAAGCATTCATTAACATACTAAACCATGCTAAAAACAAGACAATTACATATAAATTAAGTAGGAAAATACACAATTTCATCATAAAAACCATGTACATAAAAGAATGTATAAAATGCTGTAGTGTAAAGTTAAAACCCTATTTTTTTTACTAACAACCTTGTTCAGTAGGCAAACTTTGTGAAAGCATGACATGTAAAGTTCCTCCTGCCTTTTTATTCAATTATTCCAATATTAAAAATTGGTATAGTGGCTAGTTTTTTATATGTATATTATCCAAACCTAATATTAACATTTTTTTAGCCAATTAAAATGAGGAGCTTTCATCTACACCATCAAAAAATTCATGCATAAATGAACTGCTTAAAACCCAGAACTTTACTCTACAATCACAACTGGACCATATTTGTTCGTAGAGGATTTTCAGAACTAATACTGAATGTTCACAGAAATGTGGCGGAGGCCTGCGCATCACTGAAGGAAGGTCGGTGGGACAGGAAGCTGTTCATGGGCTTCGAGCTGTCTGGGAAGACCCTGGCTGTGCTGGGACTGGGCAGGATCGGCAGGGAGGTCGCAACAAGGATGCAGTCGTATGGCATGAGGGTGAGTTTCATACTGCCTCTGCTGTAGGACAACAGGTGCGGTGAATGATGGAAGTAAAGTGATTTTGGTCTAGCTTAACAGGAGGATTTTCTGGTGAGGATGGAGCAGCTGGAAAGAAGGGGTAGGGAGATGGGAGATCCTTGAGAAAACCAGCCAACCAATGGCATTTTCTGGTGATATTTCTATTAGGTAAAGAAATAACTTCACACCGATCAATAGAAAAGTTCCAAAAAAGTAGCTAACACAACAGGACAGACAACAAAATTTAATATTCACAACTAGAAAGACAACTAAACTGATGTGAATACACATTACATAATGGTAGAATTACAATAAATTAGCTAGATTGAAATTGTCACCAATAATTTCCACATGCAAAAATCCTAGTCATCCTGCCGGGGTTCAAACCAGGATCGTCTTGGTGGGAAGAGAGAGGCCTGGCCGCTGCATCACAGCAGCCCTCGTGAATGTTGAAGGACCTCAAGAACAAATTAGTAGATGTGTCTGGACCTGTATCTCTTAACTATACTGCGGTCCATAGAGAACTGGCTATCCAAAGATGTATATGAAGTAATTTGTCTAATCTTTTCTGTGTCAACCCTGTTATAGATTTCTTATTTTACTGTTTATACATTTTTTAATTTTTCACCAATGAAATAATCATAAAGTATAAACAAAAGTTTCTTTTATTAAAAGTTAGTAAACTACTGTGTCTGTATTTTGTAACAATTGCAGAAAAATAACTTTATTGGAGTTCAATATATTTTTTTAAAATATACTTAAATATTGTTGCTGTTCTACATAAATTTTATTACTTATTGCAATTCTATATTCTAAACCTATACAGTACAGTATTTTAAATTTACCTTATGTACTGTGTTTACACACATTGGTTGGTAGTCACGGGAAACAAGGATAATAAGTAATGTCCCAATACTGATGGATAACTGAGATTATACTTCACGTAATGAATGTAACAAGAATTACTTGTTTTAGATGATTTTAGTGCATAAATGCTACCATATTAGGCTTTGACAAATAGTCACACATTCAGGTAGATATGGAGGAGATTGTATACTATGTGCATGTTAATCTGTTGCCAAAGGAGGCCATAGAACAATAACATACCAATGCTGTGGATTGTTAAGTACCCCAATCTCAACACAGGCAATAGGTGAAGTGTGTGTGACTCTATGGTTATTTCTGGCAGCATTCTGGCCATATGGCAAATGTTGCCAATTAATTCATAACAAGTAATTTTCGGTCTGGAACCATGCTATTTTCTACCCACATTTCACGTGGGATAATAACATTCGATCAGCCATGCCATACTCATAGTGTTTAAGGGATGTGAAAGCACTCACAAGGCCAATCATGAGTGCTACAGCAACACAAACGAATGCAAAGTGAAACCAATACAGGTGTGTACAGTAACTGCCAAAAGGTTTAATGTTGTTTTTAAAGGAACAATGTCGACTACAATTCACAGTAGCATGATTGACCAAAATATTTGGCAAAACAGACAAATTATCCCACCTCAAAATATTAGTATACAAATAAATAGCTTGGAGGAGGGGTGGGGGGAGAGAACTTGATTTTTACACAATTCAGTTTTTATAAAACCTTAATCTGACAAAGTTCTCTTTTGAAAGAGGCCCATTTTTACAGGGTTTACATTTGTATTACCTACAAAAAAATTACTTATGTGAATTACCAGAAATTTTAATTGTCCATGATGTCGCTCCCTTTGATTAGTGTGGGTAATTGGAAGTTTTCTGTACATTTTCTGAAATTTTAAGGAATCTTAAAGGACTTGTAAAAATTTTTTTGTAGGTTATTGGATTTGACCCAATAGTATCTGCAAGTGATGCAAAGTCGTTCAATGTGGAAAAAATGGAGCTGGAAGAAATTTGGCCCCTTGCAGACTTCATCACTGTTCACACACCTCTGATACCTCAGACAAGAAGTAAGTTGACAATTACTGTGTTTAATGTTAAGGATCATCAAAATGTATTTTTCCCTGTCTAGTGCGAGATTCAAATTTGAAACTGTAGATTTGCTCATATTTTTTATGCATATCTAACCTACTGGTTGTAGGTTCCACTTCAGATTTTGACGGTGTGTACAGACCTTACAATTTTGCATATTATTGTTGCTCACGGTTTGTTTAATGCCACATGAATTCTTATGAGACTTTGGTGTTTATGGACATAGTAATGAAAACGTGATGTTGACTGACATCTCCCTAGCAAGCAGGAAGAAGAAACAAACCATGGCTTTTGCCAGTGATTAAAAATGGGCAATAGCTGTACCTCTCAAACAATTACTACTTTGTTTAATTCAACATTATCTGTTTTTCAGACCTGATAAACGAGACAGTGCTGTCAAAATGCAAGAAAGGAGTCCGCGTGGTGAACGTGGCTCGTGGAGGCATTGTCGACGAGTCTGCTCTTCTTGCAGCACTTAAGGTGATAATTTCTTTTGTCAGCAGAGGTACTGAATACTGACAGTAAATGGTGTAGGCAGTATGCATGTTCCAGCTTATTTTAGTAATGTTACCTACTAAAAGTTCAAAGGATGTAATAATTGCTAATTATTATGATAGATGTCACTCAGGCATAGCACATTAAACACTTTTAAAACGCTGTACACATTTGTTGTCTCTATGCTGTAGCTCTTAATGCATATTTATTAAATCTGAAATTAGTCTTGCAACAAAATCAGCTTCTGTTCTGTGCATTGCAATCGTTGAAATTTTGTAAAAGTTATTACTTAAGACAATTGTGATTTTATTAGTAAACCAGTCTTTTCGGACAATGAGCATTAATAAGAGGGTAATTTGGTTGGCAGCAAGTAATTACAAGTGCATTTAACTATTAGCAATATCGCTAGTTGATCTTTGTTGAGTTTCACATTATGTAATTTTGAGAAAGATTATAAATTTTATATCAACACTTGCTCAAGTTAACCTGAACCACTATTATTAACATCCATTGTAATATTGTTCAAAGATCACTTTCTCAAGATTTAAGAAGTTTAAATTAAAAAAGCTTTTATAACAAAGCACTTGTAAGAGGGTAAACTTATAAATATCATCAGAACACATTTATTTCTGTAGTTGTAACAAAGGTATTGTTGTTTTCTTTCAGTCTGGCCAGTGTGGTGGTGCAGGGCTGGACGTGTTTATAGAGGAACCCCCAAAGGCAGAGGTGACCTGGGAGCTGATCAGGCACCCCAAGGTAGTGGCCACGCCCCACCTGGGAGCCAGCACTGCTGAGGCACAGCGCCGGGTCGCAGTGGAAGTCGCAGAGCAGTTTGTTGCCCTGGCCTCAAACTGCAGCCCCGAGGACCGGGCCAAGTACCAGGTCACTGGAGCAGTGAACGCTCCCATGCTAACTGCAGCGGCATCGCCAATCACCGAGGCGTGGATCTCTCTCGCCAAGGAGCTGGGCAAGATCATCTCTAAAATTGTGAAAGGGATTGTCCCCAACACACTCATAGAGATTAAAACTTCAGGTGAGATTTAGCTATGAATCCAAATTTCTTCTTGCTTGTGTCCAAGAAATATTTTTTTTAAACACTTTCTTACTACTGAATAAAGCAACACTAACAGAACTGTAATGCTATTACTAGTCTGTAGGCAGTATAGCTTAGCAGGATACAGCATTTCACATTTTTAAATGTTCCTTTAATTATGTCAATTAACTTCACTGTAATATTTTTCCCACAAGAGTTACTATTTTAACTGTACTGTAATATTTTACACTGTACAGTTGTATACATGAAGACTTAAAAGTTATTGTACATCCTGATTACAGAGGACTTAAAACAATTTATATACCTGTACACTATGTGATCACCAATACCAAGACATTCACCTGACAATAGAGCACAAGTTTGAGCTACCTTGCGTCATGAACACTGGCAGTCAGTACGTTAATGCCAGGCATAATGTAATCAAGTGTCGGAATGTTTCCTGGGTAATGACAACCTATTCCTCGCAGAGTGTTGAAATGAGAACTGGTACTGGTGAAGTCTGCATCCAGAGATGTTTTATTGGATTTAAATCGTGTTTCTGTGCGAGCCAGTCAGTTAGTACAACTTTTCTGTCAAGCCACTTGCTCACACGTCATACAGTACGGTTGGATTCTGTACCCTGTGGGTAATCGCTGGTGCTGACAGACTTGTCAACCACAACATTTTTTTTTTTTTTCATCTTTGGTTCGCAGCACCCCTTTTGTGACATCAGGCCTTCCCTCCTCCCACTTCCCCCTCTGCTTGCTGTCCACCACCTTCCTCCCCTCCCCTCCTGGCGATAACGGCCGCACTGCCAGGCTAGGGAATCGCCGGGCACTTGGCTGACCGACGGCAACGAGGCAACTTGGGCTCTCCGTCCTTCCTCTTTAAGCAGCATGGTACTACGAAATCGCAAGTATAGCACCGCTATGTAGGATAGTGATAACCTAGCAATAAATTTTCTTTTTCAGGATTCCAAATGTACTTGTTAATTTGTTGTTTGTGTATTGTGTCCAGACGTTCTGAGGAATTGCTGGGGCGCAGTATATCATTGTGGAATGCATTACTTTATTATAGTTTTGTGTGTGTTTAGTGCCCTTCGCGTATGAGTTTTCTTGTCTGTTTGACAGCGCGTGTTTTTCCGTCTCGCCAAGGCCATGGTCGTTCATGGAGTCATGCTGGCTTCCTTCATCTTTTCTTCACTTTAATCTTTTCACTGTGCACAGATTATAATGTTTCACCTAGCGTAATTACTATGAGTAACGTGTATCACCGACAGAGTCTTATGTACTCTGTTATTCAGGCGAAGTACCTGAACATTTTGACTGGTCTTTTGGTGTCACATTTGACGACACAGTTAATTTCTTTCATGATTAAATGTAACCTAATCAATGGACATTTCAAGCTCACTATTGTGTATAAGAATTTGTGATCCCTTACTTATTTGGATGAACCTTTTCATATACACTAGACCCCCGATTTTACGAATCCTGGATTTAACGAAGGTAGCGATTCTACGAATACAATCTCAGGAACCCTCAAAAAATAACAAAATTATATGACAAAAAAAATTGTAAGGAATTACGTTGACAATGAATACAACATACTGTATCTAATTCACGGCATTAAAATATGAATTGTAGAGTTGCAGTTATTACTTGGTAAGTCACAATATTAAAAATAAAACAAAAATAGCGAAAATCCGTTAAAAAATGCGGCAGTGACAGTTTGAAAACCGCGTGGCGGCGGCGGCGCCGCCGCCTGTGCCAAGCCGGCCGGCCTGTCTCCAACTACGACGTATTAGGATCTATATTGAGGTCGTACTATAGACGCAAAGTTCCAACGCATGCGCATATGCTCATTTAACTATAGTACAGCCTCCTTCTAGGCTGTTTCACGACGTCTTATATCTCTCTCGTCTCGCGCCGAATGGGTTTACTTTTTTACACGAACCCTATAAATAATAGCGTGATATTTTTCTTTATTGCGTTAACACCATACGTACTTAAAACTTGGCGCATAATTTACTTAAACAATGCGTTACTGCGGGTCGTAAAACATTGGTTTCACAAGTGAACACGATAATAGCGCTACCTATTATTCAAGTGTAGAAACATTTGTCTCCGGGTATGTCCAACTTGGAAAATAAATAGACGTTCGTGTATTACGTAATCCCGGAACTCCTAATTTATTTTTACCGCATATACTGACTGTGAAAGTGATTATTTTCAATCACTTATATATATGTAATTCTCAACGATTTTAGGAAAGAACGTCACAAAATGGTGTCTTTGAACAACGTCGGTATATGCTACGGTACCGCTATCTATCCGCCATCTTGTGAACGTTCGTACAGTTGCGCTATCTGTCCGCTCTGCACGCTACTAGTATCTACGTTCTCGTACAATTCAACAACAACGTCGAGGGAATGTTTTTACGTTAAGTTATATGAAACTGCACAATGAATAAATACATCTGCTTATTTCTTCTTTCTTTGGTGAATAATTTACAAGGGCATTTTACTAGTAAGGAATGCCTACTTTTTTTTTTTCACTAAACGCTACGCAAATCGGGTTATTCGCTCGTGAGAAGGCACTCGACAGCTCGGTTTTCTTTTTTTTTTTTTTTTTAGGACAAAGGTCGATCATATCTATTGTTTAGCGGTGTTCTTTTGATCATAAGACGTCTGACTATTGATATAAATTTATATTTAAACTATCACTTGCTTTATTTTTCCGTTAAATGCTACGGGAGTCGGGCTATTCGCTCGAGAGAAGACACTTGATTTTCTAATTTTTTGGGGACAAGGGTTGGTCATATCTACCGCTCAACAGTGTGACGTCTGGCTACTGATATCAATTTATGTTTACATTATTACGTTAATTAGTTTCCTGCAAAATGCTACGGAAGTCGGGGCCTAGAGACATTTTGCAGAAAAAATGCAATTTTAAAATTTTCTGTTAAGGTAGGGGAGGGGGGGGGGGGGGGCAAAAATAAGCCGCTATCGAATTTACGAAGGTAGCGATTTTATGAATGCGATGAGAGGAACCGTGAGTATTCGTAAAATCGGGGGTCTAGTGTATTTTTATATTAAGGGTCATGCCCACATTGTGTCAAGTTTCTCTTTGAAATTTCCTGAGGACTAGGTTTACACTCTTGTTCTAGGTTTTGCTAGTTGAGGAACGGACTTCGTAGACAATATGTCTAAATGTGTCTGTAATATTTTCGCAAGGTTATTAATATTCTGTGGACATAACTTTACAATTTTGCCACATAATTTTGCAGTCATAAATGTCAATTTCACTCAGTACAATTTTTCTACAGTGTATTAATGTATTTTCCTGTATATCTGCGACATTCTTTTTCTCTTTCACTGATATTTACTGTTTTGACTCTCATTCTCATATTTATGTTTCTACCTTTTGAGCATTTTTCTGCAACACATTGTAAATGTATTTGGTATTTGAACCTTTAATGCATCAGTATGAATAAATTTTGTCAAGTATTAACTTTATCACTTCAGTTCCTTTTGTGCAACACTTACTTATGTATGGCATCATTGCCAAAATCCAGGTGATTTACTTTCCTGGTGGACACATGTTTTGTTTACCTATAATGGTAATTGATATCACTGCTTTGTAATGTGTCACTTTTCTAAGTTTTGTTACGTGGGGTGCTTCCTTGGGTACAGTTCTCAGTCATGTTGAATGGCAAAATAGTAATTCTCAAACTGGTCTTCCATGGGAGGCAACGCGTAGTCATTTCAAATATCACTGTAAACCATGTCTTGACAGAGGTGTGTAAAGCAATAAGCAAGTCACCAAGCCCTCTCCAGAAGTAACAAAATCACACTGGAACCGTACAGTTCTTGTGGCAGATGTCGGTCACAAAGCATTCACAACACCCACACTGTATATCACACATTGAATTCAGTGATTCCTCATTATACAAATTGGCTTTCCATGGATTTACTGCACAATATCAACACTTAACAATACGTGAGGCTACATTTGGCAATTGTCATAGTAATGTGTGGCTTATGGCCAGTTGCTTGGACATGGAAACAAAAGTTTCTGTACCTCAATATCATTGGTGCTTGGACTAGAAGAACCTGATGCAGGTTGGACTTCCTATATTGTCGTGGCGATGAATGATTGATGATTATTCTATAGAACTCCATGCAAACAAAGACTACAATATTTCTGACGGTTAATATGGCCTACGCACTTTACAGTTGTACATACGCGTCCCTTCAGGTGTCCATTTTCTTGTAATGTTGGAAACATTGGACCTAGGGATATGCAGGAAGGTGGAAATCTTGCACACAGACCATTTGTACAAAGTAGCACCTGGTTATGTTGAATGTCTTCCCATTCTGTTGTCTGATGTTGCTTGCTGACTAGTGTGAATCATTGTCATCAAGTTCCAGCACATGGTAAAATATACCGTAGTTAGGTTCGTATCTACCAATTGCGCTGTGTAACCTCTATGTAAACACACATTTTGTGTGGTGCTCAGATACTTTTAATTGTATAGTGTTGTGACGTGCACTGCCACATAGCACTTCATTTCTTATCATACAATAATTTCAATTTTTTTTTGTTGTGTTGTTTCCTTTAATTAATATTTTTTGTTGTTGTTCTTAAACATTTAATCATGCCAACTTAATCAAGTGTAAGGATATATACGGTGCGATCCAACATTTTAATTGGGGATGCTGTAAGTGAAATTAACATGAAAACTTTATTAAACATTTAAATTTTGACTGTTGAAGCAATATGAAAGTAGTAAATTTTACAGGTCAATTTTATCTGATTTATTTCGTGTTTGGACTCGTTTCAAAGAGAATTTAATTTTAAACAATTTTTTTAAAGTAACTTTTTCTTGTATTTTGCTTTGTTTGGATTTTGAAAATTACAAATACACCTGAGCTCGCCTCCCTCTGGGATGGGATTTATCTGGCAGGCAAGTCAGTGTGCAGATGCTTGGAGGCACGTGCAGAGATATGCCAGATGCAACTTAGTCAGCAGCCCATTACGTCTTGATTGTGGGTGGTAGTGCTGATAGTGCCGTGCGCAGCAGAACTCGGAAAAGGTGGTGATCCGCGACAGATTAATGGTGCAGCGAATCCCCAATTAATAAAATAATTAATAGCTAGATGTTATTGTGGAGTAAAATACTGTGTAAATTTGTCAGTAACTACGTTACATATTTTTCTTCCATAGTAAATGTCAACCAGTTTTCAAACAACTTGGGTCCCGTTGTATTACTCTGCCGCTCGGACGAGCAAGTCTGGGTGTCAGCCCAGGAAAGAGGGTCGTGATCAGTAGTCGTCATACGTCGGAGCTGGTAGACGGTCGCTGGGAGATGGCCGGCTAAGTTATCGGTAGAGGTATCATGGCGGAACAGACAGGAAGTGTAAGGGAGCGCTGGCACGGAGAAGTAAAGCAGCGGGGAGGAAATCACTCTAGCAAAAACTATTTCATGTAACTTCATGTTCAGTCTTTTTTTTTTTTGTTTTCGTACGTAGCGCTAGGTGTAACTAGTTGTGTTGCACAATATGTAACCATGTAGTGATCATTATGAGTGGAGCAAATATTTACTCGTGAGTACATACTAGGTTTGTAAGGTGCGGTACCGAGCTGCGACATCCTCTTGGGCAGACAATCAGTAATGACTATATTGTTACGTCACCTGTTATCTTTGACTTTGTTTAATATTCTGTTTAGTTGCTGTGGGCAACTCGTGTAATGAAACAAATTGGTTATGGCTACAAATAAATAACCATAAGGAAGATATTCCTGGCTTTGTTTTTGTTGGTAGCTATGCCACTATATTTAATCGAAAGATAAATAACCTAAGGGACAAAGCTGCTATCCCGGCACGAGTGAAAGATTTAAGCTGTTGAACAGTTAGTATTGTCATTACTCTCCACTAGTGCAACAATGGCAACTAATAGAAAGTACCTGCAGAACCACTAGTCGGGCTAACAACTAGTCTCAACTGCTGCGTCACAAAAAAAATAGCTGGCCGCTGCATCACAAAAAAAAAAAATAGCTGGCCTAAACCGGAACTGTGTGTGTCTACTCCACACAGTTCTCTCCCAAACAAATTCATCATCGACAACAACGCAGAGAGTACGACAGATGTGAAGTGGCACGTCACAAGTGGCGCGGCGACCAGGGACATCATCATCTCCACCAGCGAGACACGTTACAGTGTATCTGCATTTGGTGTACCATGCCATGAGAAAATCTAGGAGCAACTGGGAATTGTTATTTTTGAAGGGATGGTAAAAATTAGGTAGTAGGAGAGTGCCATTCTTGTTTTCAGTTTCACATTTTCCCGTAAAAGTTTTGCCTTCAAATTTTTAAATTTTTAAAGAGCTTATGAGGGAGTTTTCACAGTTCCACAGTTTCCAGCAGACAAACTAAACATCAACAGACATTGCAGCATGTTAATATGACACAGAAATGCATTCACAGAAGGTAATGTTAAAATGTTCAATTATTTGGTTGTACTGGAATATATGACATACAGTATTGAGCTGGGCTCAGCCCGAGTTAATGTATGTCTGCCCATATTGTGTGGCTTCCCCCCCCCCCCCCC
>PNEQ01000786.1:0-11190 GCA_003012365.1 Medauroidea extradentata
ATTCTCATGGTGCCTGTAGGTCTCTAGAAAATCTGTAGAGTCTACAAATGATATCAGTTTGCCTGAATTTAGCATGGATCAGTTTTCGTGTTCACCACTTTGTCACGTGTTTATGTAGCGGCGCGTTAAGCCCGCACGTCACAAACATTACCACAACTTGCCCTGCAATTCCCATTAAATTAACACCTACTACGAAGATAATGGCTGGCCAGGCATTCAAAATCGTAGCTGGAAATTGCTACCTTGAGGCTGGTGGTGAAACTCCATAGGCACGGGGCAGGGCATTCACGTCCCCAGAGACGTGAAGCCTGGCTGATGGAGCGTCCGTGGTGAAGGAGGCGGTCACGTGTCTATGGCCTTCTGAACCACTGTAGTCCAGCGGACAAACGGGCGTCCGCGGCACACGTCAGTTGACAGCTCTCAATAAGGCGCAAGTTATCGGCGTTGGGTTCGATCCGCCTTTTGCTCAATTGATGACCTAGGAACTCGATATTTGCCTTCCCGAGATAGCACTTTGGGACTGTGGACATGAGACCGTTGATTGCTAGCCTGTCGAGGACGAGCGACAAGTGGTGTAGATGCTTCTCCTAGGTGTCTGACCAGATAAGTACATCGTCTAGGTACGCGTATGTAAACTCTCCAGCTAGCCCGCTCAACACCTGTACCATCATTGTCTGGAATGTGGCTAGCGTTCCCTTAAGCCCAAATGGCATCGCACAGAATTGGTACTGGCGGCCGTCGGGGGCGGTAAACGCGGTCGTCCTGTCTAACTGGCACCTGCCAGTACCCACTCCGAAGATCCAGGGAGGAGAAAATCTTGGCGTGGCCAATGGTGGTGAGGGCGTGTTTCACACTGATATATGGCGGCGCGACATTTTCGGTAGCTAGGTTCACTCGTCTCAGATCAATGCAAAAGCTGAGAGAGCCGTTTATCTTTGGTGCTAAAGTTATTTGGGAGTTGTAGCGGCTATTGGTGGGTTCGATGACCCCGTCGGCGAGCATCTCCTGGATCTCGCTTGGTGGGGCAGGTATGACCTAGGCTGAGTATATATGGGTTTCGTAGTTGTCAGGTCTATGCGGTGCTCGGTGACAGTGTCGCACCTCTTCCCGGTATGCAGGGGGCACTTCATTTGAGATGTCGTCTAGGTGGACTAAGGCGATTGGGTTGCATGGTTTTGCGTCTGTACTATAAGCTCTTCTGCGCTCCTCTATGCCAAAGTGTATATGTCGGGCCGCAGGCTCCACTACGGTATTCTGTTCCATGAACCAGGGAGGCCGAGTATTGCATACTCCCTGAGTTCGGGCATCACTAGAGCTGTGGTTATTGTCTCTATATCGTGTATGCTAACAGTTACTGCGGCTTGGCCTGTGGTCTGCCCTCTAGCACCCTCTGCTGCTAGCTTGACTGACTGACTAGTGGCCGTAATGGTATTAGGATTAACGAGCTCGGGTCTGACGAAACTATGTGAAGCGGCCATGTCCACCAGAGCGTAACACGGGAAGTTGTTTATGCTGACGCGAATCTTGATGAATGGGTTGTATCTGCTGTCAATCTGGTTCAGTAGGGCATGTTGGGATGTCTGGGCCGGTATTGCTTCAGCTCCGGGGTAGGCGGCGACGTCTGGCCCCCCTACCCCACTCGACCGTTTCCCAGTTGGGGCAGCTCTGTGTTGCCATTGAGGCAATCCTTCCGCCAATACATCTGGTTTCCGGGGCAGTTGAGGCATGGTGTGCGGGGTGGTTGACTTAAATCCAGGGGGCGGTACACACTCCTACGAATGTCAACATTTCCTGGGTAAACATGATCGTTCACATACCTGCCCATGTTAATGTGGTTTTTCTATCATTTTTGAAGTTAATTACGAAAAAGAATGTTAATTTAGAGTTAAATAAACCATAAGGTTACCCCTGGCCTTTAAACACTGCTACCTGCTAGTGGCATAACCTGTGTTGATGTAGCTAACATGGAGGTGCTAAAATTACACATGTTCACTAAAAGCTACTTTACTGGATTTTATGTCAACGGGGCACACGGTACTTCTTATAGACTGACACACATACTACATGCAATCGACTTCTTACATTTATGTGGTCGGGTGCTTTCCATTATGTGGAGACGGTACTGCCGCCTCTGCTGTTCCGAATCAGTGGTCATATTGCACACGATGGACGACGTCGGTAGAGTGACGCGGGTGTCGCATGCCATATGTATCTCAGTTTTGAGAGTGTACTGAGTTCTTCCTAGGCGTCAGCGTTGCCTGTGCTTGGGACCAAGATATCGCCCGATGCAAAACAACATGCAGATAGCCTATGCTAGCGTATTAACTGACAGGAGTTGGCCGTTGCCGTAAATTGTAAGTTAAAATTCCTCCCTTTGCCATTCACAGCATGGAGGAAATTATCGGGGAATCGAGAAAGAAGTTAAATAACTGTGAGGTTACAAAAAACAACTGGCAGTGACTATGTTCGGTTAAGCAAGAAACGTGTAAACACGACTTACACCGGTCAGCGCATAGAAAAAATAAGGTGTTCCATACTCTGGCGACATTTTTACATGATAAACTACCCCAGACTTCTTGTTCGACAAAATTACTACGATCAGACATCGTATTTTCTGTGAACATGCATTCAAACCGCCTTTTAACATATTTTTTCTATTAGGTGCACATGTGGGAGTCTGTACCAATGGTCGAAATTTTAAACAAGGACACAATAAGAATGGTCTATGTTGCACATTTTCACTCTATCATGACATACGGCATCATTTTTTGGGGCAATTCCACTGACAGTAAAAAGTATTTTGTATGCAAAAAAACGGTAATAATGAACAGTAAGAAACAAACTGACTCCTGTTAATCTTTTTTTAAAAGCACCAAGATATTGCCATTATGTGAATCTATGTATTCACTGCTCCTATTTATGTCTAAGAACCATAACATTTTTGAGAAAAATGAATTCTATCACAAGCATGACACTAGAATTAAAAAACACATTCACATGCCCTCTGTAAATTTAAAATTAGTCAAAAAGGGCCTTACTACTCCGGAAGTAAAATTTTTAATTAACTACCAAAAAACTTGCAAGAAATATTTTTCTCACACCCTAAACTTTTCAAAAGAAAACTGTGGGATTAATTTTCTGAACATACTTTTTATTAAGTAGAAGAGTACTTAAATTATAAACATTAAATTACATACTTGTATAACAGTGTACATGTCAGGTCTCTTTCTCCCGCTTTTCTTCTTCTTCTTTTTTCAAATTATTGACGACTTTATCCAGTTGCAATATAGGAAGTGATGAACGAAGATTATTTGTTCATATTATATTCTTATACATAAATGTATAACCTTATGTTATGTATAACCTTATGTCATGTTTTAAGGATGCAATAAAACAAACAAACAAACGCGCGCTTACCTTTGTATCGTCTGCTAGCTGCTTGCGGGGATCCGGCGCTGGGATCGACTTGAACATTATGAGTGATCGGTAGGTCATTATTGCATGACGTTTCCAACCGATTTACTCACTATCAAGTGGATCCGATGTAGTTTCCGTAAGCACTTTGGAATATAGATGGGTAAAACAAAAAGAAAAAGAAATTTGGTATTTATGAGGTAATTTTCGGATGTGGAATGGGAAAATTTTCTGTCGAAGTTTTTCAGAAGAATAAACTTATTTGAAAATGATGCTGGCTGCTGAGTTTACAGAAACCGTATTTTGATTTTGATAATGTTTAGCGATTCACCGACAGAAGTAGTCGGTTTTTCTTCGTCTGCGGTAGGAGAGACGTGAGTTGTAATACTGTAGGTTAAGTAAAATTAAAATAGTAAGGTAATCAAGTATGCTTCGAATGAGATTTTGGACATTGGTTACATGCGGTGTGTAAGGAGCAGCGCCGAAAAGAGAGGAGAAGGTACGAGAAATCCCCGAGAAAAACTCGTCCACAAACGGCGTTGTCCGGCTCGATTCCCTCACATGATTCCTACGTGCAGGTTCCAGATCACAATCCTAAAAAATCGAACCTGGGTCGCCTTTGTTGTAGGCGATCGCTCTTGTCGCTGTGCCAATTGATACCAAGTGCCGTAAATTACACTTTTATGCAAGCCTCCCTGGAGCTGATTTGAGCGTTGGAGGCTCACGCGCGAGGCAGCAGTAAGAGTCGCAAGGTGCTAAACTGGCGCGCAGTGTTTCCGTTGGTCACCCCATCATTTTATTGCTGGGAAGCATGTACCATGGTTCACTGTTGGGTCATTAAGTTATTTTCGTATCAATCTGATTGGTATATTTTGGAATATAGCTGTGCAAAAAGTCCATTTTTAGCCATGTTAGAGGACTCTGAAATAGCATTTCCAATTCACGTTAAATTTTCGAAGTACTTAACCATCCCTTTCTGGAATGTTTTTTTTTCTTGGGCAGGAACATCAAGAAAACGTATAACAGCTGTCCAAATAAACTGCAGCGCAGTTCAATAGCCAATGAGGTGGGCCTCCTTAAGGGCGTGGTCTACCGCAATTTTCATCACCATTTTTTTATTTTTTATTTGTACCAGACATTTTTATTTATTTATTTATTTTTTTTTTTTTTTTCATATTTAAGACACAAAATGTGACTAAATTTGGCTCTTGTGAAATATTTTAATCTCTCATAGTTTTTGCTTAATGGCTTGTTAAATTCATATTTTTGCATGTTTCCATTTTTATGACTACACTAAAATAAACTGATATACCAAACTAAAAAAAATAACAGTGGATAAAGACATTGCAGGCTACAATGACATGCTCATGAAATTAAAGAATAAAAATTATTTGAATCTTAAAAAATTGTTGAAACTGAAAATGAAAATTTAAAAAGTTCAATAATTTTTTTTAAAATACAAATAATGTTTATTCTTTAATTTTACGAGCATGTCATTGTAGCCTGCAATGTCTTTATTCACTGTGATTTTTTTGAGTTTGGTATATCAGTTGGTTTTCGTGTAGTCGTTAAAACGGAAACATGCAAAATATGACTAACAAGCCATTACGCGAAAACTGTGAGAGATAAAAAAAATTCATAAGAGCCAAATTTAGTCACATTTTGTCTATAAAACAAGAAAAAAAATGTCTGGTACAAATACAAATTAAAATAATGATGATGAAAATTGCGGTAGATTGCGCCCACAATTTTCATCACTATTTTTTTTATTTTTATCAGATTTTTTTTTGTATTGTAGCTACAAAATGTGACTAAATTTGGCTCTATGAATTTTTTTTATCTCTCATAGTTTTCGCGTAATGGCTTGTTAAAGTCATATTTTGCATGTTTCCATTTTAATGACTACACTAAAACCAACTGATATACCAAACTCAAAAAAATTGCAGTGGACAAAGACATTGCAGGCTACAATGTCATGCTCATAAAAATAAAGAATAAAAATTATTAGTATTTTAAAAGAAAATAAAAATTTAAAAAATTCAATAAACCCTCACCATATCCTGCACATTGTATTTGACACCTTCTAAAACACATCTTTTCTAGTCAAGAAGCAATGTAAGGTGTTGATCTGATGGAAAGGAATGTAATGGAGCAATTTGTACAGCTGTTGACAGTGATGTCTTGTAAGCTGATGGTGACTGACCACGTAGCGCAGTCTGTAAAGCTTCTGTCCATGGTACAAGGGGTCCCCGGTCTGCATCTGGACCCAGGCATGTTTGTTGTGTTGTACTCTAACTCATGTCATCCTCATAGGCTCTTAATACCTAAATTTTTAAAAAGCAGTAATATCCTCACATTCATTCCTTATCAAGGTGAAAAATGTGAGAATGGAGTGATACTGGAACAGGAATAAGGGGTACACAAAAGACCCCACTGCAGGCCATCTTAATGTATTAGCCACAATTCCTACGCAGAAGATCTGCCTGTGTTCAGAAATTACACCCAGCTCACTATGACGGGAGGCGAGCGCACTAGCCTCTACATAACCACGGCCGCTGTGAATATGAAGCAGCAACTACGTAAGGGTGTCTGGTCTGATGGTGTAATTCATTGTACTTAACTTTCCATTTCGATAATATCAATTTTGTTTAGTGAAATAACTGACTATTACCACTTTTATTAATAGGGCCTAGTATTTAATTTTTCCCTCACAAATTAAACACATTACATTCAAAATACATTTTAATAATTTCTAACATTGTGTAATATTTTGGTTGCAATAAAGGTACATTTACTCACTTGCTCAGTACTAATTTCAACCTTATAGCTGATTTTATATTGTGTCAATCTTCTGTATTTCGTTATGTTTTTACATTTACTGCATCGAAGTTTGTTAATTAAAAATACTGGTTTTTACTAATTGATTGACCGTACTATGAAGAAGTTTTTCCAATGGTAGGTGATCATTTATGTGACCCATTGATATTTTTTTACCATGTGCAAACTAGAGGCATCTTTCAGAACCAAAAACAACTTTTGTAAAAGTGTTTTTTTTTTACCCCATAAAGCTGTATTCACAGTGATGTGAAATATGTTTTTTTAAGTACGAGAACACTTATCTCTTTTGGTGTCTACAAATTTTGTTCCACTTGGACCATTACTTTTTCCACCATTAGTAGATGCCTAGCTCAGGGTAAAATTATCTTTAAAAATTCATAACTTTTAGACGGTTGTGAATCTGATGATACAAGTTTGTTTTATTTGGTACGTCTTGGTCCTCTCTATCACACGCTCCTTTATTGACGTCTGCTCCCGGAACATCCTGTATAGAGTGGTATGAGTTTCGGTTTATTGGCTGATATATTTGCAATCAATGCTGTCTATGTACTGTAACACATGAACTTACACATAAAAATCTATAGTCATCAAATATGTAAAGTAGTAGTCATCTCCAGATTAACCAATCTAATCAACGGAGATAATTCCACGAATGTACAAAAAATTTTAATAATTCACAATGGTAATATACACATCGTTAGGTTCCTTTAAATAGTTTAAATATGAAATAGTCCATTCTACAGCTATTGTGTGGCATTTGTTTGGCATGTCCTGCACATACCAATGTACACAAGAGCTTTAAAAATAACAAATTTAAAATATGTTTCAAATAACTGTAGATTGGAATTAGGATTTTCACAGACAATTGGGATTTTTATTCCGGATAGCTAATATTTTATGAATGCTCGTAGTTTTCGTGCATGCAGCTATTAATCCACAAAGAGGGTAATCTGGAATGGTCAGCTTTCCAGAGCACAGTTGACTATATGTGTGTTTTCTCGGTAGCAACTCGCAGGATGCAGAGGCCCAGACGGACCGGCGTGCGTACGAGGATGCAGACTGCCAGGCAGGTTCGTCGTGTAGCATCGAGGTAAGTGCTTTGGTTGCGGTCAGAGAGTGTTAGAGCAGGAGATGAAGCAAGGAACAACAGTTGAAAAAATAAAATGAAAATCACTACCGTAAAACGGGGTGATTAGAAACACTGGCGTGATTAGAAACACTGGCGTGATTAGAAACACTGGCGTGATTAGAAACACAGGGGTGAATAGGAACACAATTTTATAGCTAATTTTTAGGTATAAGTGAGGTTTTAAAAATTCAATTTTTAGGTTGGAAATTTAAAACAGTTTGTTAACAGTAGTTTCATTGTAATTATGCTTTTTAAAACAAAATATGTAAGTTAGGAATTAATTTCTAATTTGGTTTCTATTCGCCCCAGTGTTTCTAATCACCCCATTTTACGGTATGTGTTCCCTCCTTCTGGCAGGGTTACAATGTGGATGGGAGAAGGCCGGGGGGGGGGGAGGTTGAGCCACCTGCTCGACAAGCGAGACAAGCCTGGTGCCCTCTGACACGAAGGATGATGTGTGGTGAGATGAGTGTGGAGCAGCAATGGAATAAGAAAAACGGGGGAAACTGGAGTTTCGCGAGAAAACCCACTGGCCATCGACAACATTCGCCATGTTTCACATGTGCAAATATGAGGGCCCAGACCCACCAGGGATTGAGCCCAGATTATCTAGGTGGGAGGCGAGAGATCTTACCCTTGACCACTGCGGTCCCTCGACATAAATATCGCTAGTTAAATCACACATGTATGCTTACAGAAATGTTTTTTACGTGTATCCACTTAGACAAGTTGAAAATTAAACTAGAAAATAACTAACTTGAATTACATTTTTGAGACACTGTTGTTGAGTAAAATTGCTTTGTTAAATTTGTGCAATGGTTTTTTGTAATTGAATTAACTTTGTTGTTATATAAAAATGTAAGCTAGTAATAACATGTGGCGATTAAGGTGCTATTATAGGTATTGAGGTTGTAGCATCAAATCATAGTTGTGGCTTTGTTATTTTGAAACAATGTTGTTTTTATAAAAGTGCTCTTATTAAATCAAGTTTCTGGTTGCAATGTAAATATGTTGCAGTTGTACTCCCCATACTGTAAATTAAGGATATAACTATATTTGTTTTATTAGAATATTCTTTATATATATATATATATATATATATATATATATCTGTGTGTGTATGTATATATATATATATATATTTTTTTTTTGCCTTGATTAGTTCACACTGCTGATAATCCATGCACATATAATTGAGAACTTTATCAATACTGTGTGTGGATGTCCTGCTCAAGCAGACTGTCAGTGAGGAAAGGCATCCCGCCACCACACATTTGGTGGAAATTGGTTAAAGTAGTAAACAAACTGAGGGTTTTTGCAATGATGTGAAGAATTAGTACTAGCTGAGGTGTGTGCACGTACACATCACACATATACAGACACACACGTGCACACCACAGTTTTTTTTTTATAGAAAATTTAACAATACCCAGCAAACCTAACTTGTTTAGATTATTCAGCTTGCTTGGTACTGCCACAACATTTATCTTTCACATTGTAGTTATTCAAAGGTACTTATGAATTGAGTTGGAAGTTATGCGGCGATCCGATTCTTTAATGTTATAACATGGTACTGATGTTCTCGCGCATAACTACTTCACTGTCTAGGTATTAACAAACAACTGTTACGTAAACCAGTTTCTCCAGGAATTTTCCAACGTCAGTCCAGTTCCATCTCTCCCATGCCCAGGGCCGCTCGTTTCTGTCACGGACTGTATTGCCTCTCTAGATGGGTGTAGTTATACATGACGTCCTCGTAAGCGTATATGGGAATGGTCGTGCCACAAAGGACAATGTGAACGCGTGCAGGTGCAGACGGACAGTGCAAGCCACTGCAAGTCGTCAGCGCCAGAGGTGGATTACGACAGGCTCGCTGCGTTCCTCCGCAGAGTCTGCCCGAAGGTGCTGACGGAGCTTGATAAGGCGGAGAGGAGCAGGGCCTTCCACGGCTACAACCCAGTCGAGGAGGACGGCGACAGTGAAGTCAAGAGACTCCACGTGCTGCTCACACCTGAACTGAAGGCTCGCATGGAGGTGAGTAGGCCTATATATGTGTGTGTGTCTACATCACCATCTTCAACCTTGTCTGGTCTACATCTTTGTTGTATCATAGCAGTATCTGGAAGGGTGGGAGGTGCCACAATACTCAAACATTAGTCACATTCAGGATGCACTGGGTTCAATTCCTGGTTTAACCTTTTTATTTTCATGAATTACTAAGGGTGAATGCGGGGATAAGTCCTTCGTACTCTCTTCCTATTCACATTTCTCTATTCCGTCTCTTATCACCTCATTATATGAGGAACTGTAAAACCCTTGTTACAGGCCATGACGGCTTTTGAAAATTCACTCGCTGGAGTAGGGAGGTTATGAGTCACGTAACCAGGTTTGTCAATCACTAGGATCTTGATGAACATTTGTAATGCTTTTCAGGATTTTAAGATGGTGGAAATCCAGAAAAAAGCATACATATTTTCTACGTAAAAAATGTTTTGGTGAATGCTATATCCACACTGCATTCTTGATACATTATAGATTTGTTTGCAAGCCGCTGGCAATAGCTTTTTATCATAAAAGTGGGGTTGTTGACAAGCATAACTCGACAAGTAAAACTATCTTCATAGCACCAATGACATTGGAGTGCTACGAGACTTATGAAACTTGAGTTGAAGTCAAATTCCCTGCTGCTGTGTGAAAATGTGCATATGTTTTAACATAATTTATTTCAACTTCATTAAACTTCCCAAGATGGTTGGGACTTTTCTTTGTAAAGTAACGTAAGAATTTTACTCTACCTCAGTGGCTGAAAAATTACTTTTGTAACTGACTAGGATATCTAAATTCAACTATTGTTGATCAATTTACTGTGGAATACTCTTCTTTGGAACATTTACATATGAACAGTACCAAGACCTTAAGTAGGAATAATTCAAATTATCAACATTTTTTCTCCTACCCTACCGTCTCTTCTCTTACCTGTGTAAACGTTACATGATTATCTTAAATGTTTTTTCTTTGTATTACATGAACATGTAATGTAATGTTTAAATCTATAATAAATAGTCTTTGAATATTTCTGCAAAAAATTTTGAATGTAGCATGTTCTGCATATATGTTTTATTGTTGTTGGGAGTATTTTGCATACAGTTGAAAATATGCAATTAAAATGTTTACCTGTTTGGTACCTGAAGTTTACTGAAATAATTTTGGCAGAGCATTTCTCGCGATGAATTTATATTGTGCCTGGGGCACCAGCTCGTAAGGGGTTCCTAACTGTGGTAAATTTTTAAGTGGTTATTTTTAATTTATGTCTAATAATTTTAAAGTTCTTGTAAAGAAATTTTAGTACTGTACTTTGAACAAATGTACGGACAACAGAAAAATTAAAAAAATGAAATAATTTGTTGCAGTGTATGTTAAATAAAAAATCAGTTGAATGATTAATTGTCCTGGGCTGGGAGACAGGAATGAAGAAAGTTGCAAATAAAAAACTGGAGCCTGAATGCTAAAATGTTATTTGTACCAGTCTGCCCAGGTGAAAAGTTTTTCTTACGTCGCCCCTGTATTGTACTGTTGAGTGTACATGTTATGGTCAACGTGTGTGTTGATGCTGTAAGTACTTACTGTAGTGAACAGCTGTACGTACAACAGTGTGCTGTACCGTTGGCTAGCATGCATCTTCACAGCGTTGTAACTGGTGGGATGCTAGTGGGTTTTTCTTACGTCGCCCCTGTATTGTACTGTTGAGTGTACATGTTATGGTCAACGTGTGTGTTGATGCTGTAAGTACTTACTGTAGTGAACAGCTG
>PNEQ01000787.1:0-20401 GCA_003012365.1 Medauroidea extradentata
CCACTAGCCATGTGTGTGGTTAGTTTGAAATAAAATCTTTGAACCTTTATAATAACGTGAATTCGACACCATCTTCAAGTTTTGGCCAAATAACAACAATTTTTAAGATGACTTATAACCACCAGAAAATGGTGGTAATATTTTCGAAGTTCGAAGTAAAAATTTTATTTCGAATATGATATCGAATAATGAAAATATTTGATTCGGCTTCGAAATTTCGAAGCTTCGCCCACCCCTAAAAATAGGCAATTTTCGCATTAAGTCCATGTTCGGTCATCTTAAGCAATAAAAAGTCGTGCATTTAAACTTAGCTATAAATAAAATTTATGACCAGGCGTCTTTTAGAGAAAAGGCGATAGTGTATTCTACTCTCGGGGCTATTCTTTTACGTCGTGAACACTTAGAAAGTCACACGCTGTGAGGTTACGTGCCGTGTCGCTGCTTGCTTGTTATCGGCCGGCCGGAAGGATAGACTACGATGAGGGGAGGGGGGAGGTAAGTGCCGGCGATGGCTGCGCACGTATGCGCCGATCAACACCACAGCAGCTGTCCTAGTCTGCGCGTCAGCCTGCTCTGCTTTGAGACCGACTGAAAGATAACCGCGGGCGTGCACTGTGACATTACGTTATCGCTCAGTTAAAATATTAAAGTTACATGTCAATGTGTAAAATATTTTGTTTAGGACAAAGAAAATGTAACGACATGGCCCCCACTTAAAAGTGTAGTATTAGTTAACAGCATAGTCGTAGCGGTTGTACAAGCAAATGTTTAATTTATTAAAGAGTACGCAAGGAAAAAGAAATCACGAAAAAACTATAAGTAAACTAGTAAAAAACTTACCAGATATAATATCCAACAAACGTGATAAATTAGGCAGATCATTTGTTTACTATTATCACTGTGTTGACGGGACACTAAACAAACACACAATAAAAAAAAAAGTCTGACACATTAAAGGGGCGAACAACTGTTTCCTATTTTTTTTTTTTAAAGTCCACATCGTAAGCCTTAGTTTTTTTACGTTTGCATTGCGTCCTTCCTTCTGCATTGCATTGACGACCTCGTCCCTCATTTTTAAGATCGTAATGTTGATTTCGGGATTCCGAACTTCCGCGCAATATCTGACTTCGGCTTCTGTGTCGATTCCAATTCCTTGATTATTTCATACTTCTTCAGAAGCGACAAGCCGACTCGCTTTCCACTCATTATGGAAATATCGAAAGCCCGTATGAAGTTTTGAAAAATGTACGGGTCATCAAAAATAGCCTAATAATCGTAACCAAATCGAAAGCCAAAAAAACTGCGTTGGTCGTCAATAATCGTATCCAAATCGAAAGCCAAAATAACTGTGTGGGTCGTCAATAATCGTTTACAAACTAAAACCAAATAAATTACCAAATTGAAATCGTAAAAATCAAAGCGTAATAAGTCGTCATAAATCGTAAAACACCAAGAGATATCCAAAAGTCGCGCAATAAAGTCGTTATAATAGAGCAAACAGAGAGCATGCAGCGTATTTAACAGCAAGCGAGAGAACACTGGCACGTGAACAAAGGTGGAGAATGCCGAGCGCGCCGGGTATTCATGTGAGGGGAAAGGAAGATAAAAGTACCGTTATGGCTGGAGAGAGGAAGGATGAGTCACCGCTTGCCGCGTGGAGTGGAGTACAATTCTCACCACTAGAAAAGCAAAACGGCGCGCCAAAACCTTTTTTTTTGCCGATTTCCTTGAAATTTGAAATAAAAAAAAAAATTCAAAAATCACGGTTTCCCAAAAACGGGTTGTTATAGACAGGTGGTCGTTATAAAATTGGTCGTTATAAAGAGGTTTTACTGTACTCCCGCTAGGATGGGCGCAGATCCTGTTACGTTGTAATGTGCGAACTGTAATCAACGCGAGCACATAGCGTGTGTGTGTACACTCCCGGTCATTGAACGTGAGCGCTGAGCGTGTTTTCGTTGTGGAAGGGAGGGGCAAACACGGAAATATTGTCAGGGAAACTGAATACCGTTGCTTCTTTGCGCATCGAGAGTAGGCGACGGGTGGATTCGTTGGTGACGTGTATGGACAGTTTCGTGAGTGTGTCGTTGTATGGTGTTGTCCGAGTTGGTTTGGTTGATTTTGCTGGTTGATTTTGCTGAGTCAAGACTTGAATTTATGTTCTCGTTGGGATAACTCGAGTGTTTTGGAAATCAGTGTAGCAAATGGATGAGTTGTTAAGTGTACGCGATCTGTCATGTTGCACTTCAGGAATGATCGTTTTTCTTGGACTTGTCGCTTTTGAGTAGTGCCGGATTTGATTGCCTCGGTGTGGTAGACGTGCATGGTCGATGCCTGAGATTTAAATTTGCTCAGACAGTTGGTTGTCCTTTGCATAAGTCTCAGATTGCTTCGAGCACAAATTTAGGGTGTGTGTATGGATTGTCTGGGTTAAATTTTGGTCGTAAGAATGGGGTGCAAAATCTCTTAAATAAATTTTCTGACGTTATAACCTCACACATAGGAAAGTGTGACGCATTGCCTTACAAGTTTGCAGTGACCAATGAGGTACCAGTTAAGAGTGCCCTTCTATTCCTTTGGCCCTCCCAAATTGACGATAATGCAGCAAATTGTGGATAAGATGCTCTGTGAAGGAGTGATTTCACCTTCAAAGTCAGATTATGCGAGTCCGGCATTTCTGGTGAAGAAGAAAGACGGTGGATTTATATTGGTGACGGATATGTCTAAAGTTAATAAAAAGATATTTTTAGATCCGTTTCCAGCCCCTACAGTGGATGCTGCTCTTCAGCGTTTACGAAAGTCCAAAGTGTATTCCGTACTCAACCTAAACGCTAGCTTTCTTCAGTGTCTCCTGCACCCAGATTGTCGCAAGCATACCGCGTTCCGCACCTCTTGGGCACAATTTGAATTTAATTGCATACCTATGAGAGCGAAGTTTGGAACGCAAGCTCTGTCACGAGTTCTAGATCACGTATTGTCTGATTTGAAATTTAAATGTGTCTACAATTACCTGGACGATATTACTGTGTATAGCGCTGATATTAAGGAGCATTTGGTGCATTTGCATCTGGTACTGACCCAGTTGCGTTCAGCCGGCCTTACCGTGAACCCGAACAAGGTTACTTGGGTTGCACCTACCATCAAGTTCTTGGGATATGTAGTGTCTGAAGGGTGTTTAATAATGGATCCTGAGAGAGTGCGCTCCGTGGTGGAATTTCCCCGTCCCAAGACTGTTCGCAGGGTCTCCCGGTTTTTGGGGTTGTTGAGATATTATTCCAGGTTTATCCCACATTTTTCGGAGGCCGCCGCGCCCCTTAACCGCTTGAAGTGTAAAAATGTTGAGCTTGAGTGGGGAGATGAGCAGGAATGCAGCTTCCGCAAATTGAAGGCTGCTTTGGCAAATGCTTCTTCTTTATACATGGCTGACTTCGAGATTTGATTTGTGTTGCATGTTGACGCGTCCAGTGTGGCGCTCGGGGCAACGCTGAGTCAACTGAGGAACGGTAAGTTATGTCCTGTCAGCTTTGCCAGCAGAACGTTGACCGATGGAGAACGGCGGTTAAGTTCTTATGAAAAGGAGGCCCTAGCCTGCGTGTGGGGAACAACCAAATTTGAGTCGTTCTTGATTGGCGTAAATTCGATTTGTGTACCGACAACCAGGCTGTTACTTGGCTGCTGGGGCATTCAAATGACTTTGGCAAGCATGGCCGATGGGCATTTCGCCTGCCGCGGTTTCGGTTTGTGATACAGCATGTTTCGGGTTCCAATGCACTTTGCGCAGCTTCGAGGATGTTCGGCCAGGTTCGGCCATCTTCATGCTTTCCCCGTTTACCCCTCCTCTTCCGAGCCTAGGCGTGCCTTTCCGAGCGGTGCTGGGTCACTCTACTTCCGTCCAGCTTGCGAGTGTGTTTTACCGACATCTTCGTTGTCAACGCGGCACCGTGCTACCATTCTTTAGTTTCTGGTAACTTTTGTTAAATTTGGAACCTTTTTTGCATCGAGTTGGTCGTCATTTATACTTATCCTTGTGGAATTTGGCGATGCGGTGCCGTTTCAGTCGCGAGGGGATCGGAAGCCCGTTTTCCACATTTGTTAATTACGTGTAATGATTCTATTTGTTCTGTTGTTTGCCTTTGGACATTTTGTGATCAGCCTAAGGGTATTTGATGTGTATTTTGTAACCTTTACCGGTGTTAAAATGCGAGTTTGTAAAATTTAATGCTGTTTATGTCATGGCAGTAGTATACCCCGTGTCCCATTAGAGTGTAAGTACGTCGCCTGATGTAGTGAGTGGTGAGGTGTAGTGAGGAAACTGGTGCCTAGTACTGAGTGGTTACGCTCGTGGTAGATTTGTAGGGATTTGTTAAACTGTGCCTCCGAGATTTGGGTACAAATTAAACTATGTAAGGATGATAGAATATACTGTTGATTCAGCCAAAAAATTAATTTTGTCCAAATTTTTACAAACATATATTCCAGGAACCAGGAGGGGTATCAACAATTGCGTTGCGTGATACTATAGCGGATTAACAAACTTTTTGATTACATCTCACAATGAATTTACAAGGATTCTGAATCATTTGTACATGTACTACAGTGAAACCCTCTTCCAAAGTTTTCCATTTAAGAAGTTTCCCATTTCAAATGTTAAATAATTTTGCACCTTGCCTATAGGAATATGTACAATTTAACCCTGTTAAGTAGTTTTCCTGGTTAATAAGAGTTATTTCTTTCGGTTCCATCACAAATGTCTTTACAGGGTATTACTGTATGTTTATATAGTCAAAACTAAATTGTTTTGGAGAGAACACAAAAAAATGGAAACACGATGGTGTTACACATGGATGACATTAGACTTTACCATGCTCATTACAAACCTCTCCAACAACTCATGAAGCTGTGACAGCATGCAGAACACATCAGAAAGAGCAGGAGCAAAACACACCAGACCACTCACCTGCTTGGCCAGGTCGGCGACCTGGGTGCGAAGACGCACACCCTCCTGCTGGTGGTGAGACAGCTGCTTCTTGAGGCCCGCTTCCTCCTCACGCACACGCACCATCTCTTCATTCAGTGCGTCCATCTGCTCCGACTGCTGCAAGATGGTGGCCATGGCCCGCTCATAGTCCTCCTTCTGCTTCTTCAGTATCGGAGTCTTCTCGTTCAGTTTCTGTAGTAAGAACAACCCAATCAGAAGTTGTATGTGACGTACCTCTCTATGTCACACAAGGAGATGTGGAAGGTTCAGAGCACCCAACCGGAAGATTTTTCCATTGTTTTGAATTTTTATTAACTAAAAACCATTGTTAATACAAAACAAAACAATCGCTTCAAGTTTTTAATCCAATGTATACATACGTATCTTGGGTCCGAGCTACATGAGTTTAAGAATGATAAAACATGCATACAATACATGTCTTGCTGTGTTTGATGTAATTAGTAAAAATGACTCAGGACTATAAGAGAGGGGGAGGATATGAAACAATTCCACTATAGATATGGGCACAGTAACAAAATCATATTAGTGTTGCATTATTTTTTGCAGTTTTCTTTGTTTTTTTGTTTTTTTGTAAAAAAAAAAGAGCGAAAGGAAAAGAGACAACACATTAGTTGACAGTCTTCCCCTTCAAGCCCATTGCCTGCTTTTTTACCCATATTTCCCCTTCCATTTTACACCTAGAATATGCCAATTTCTTAAGGTCAGCGTGCTGTATGGACTACTAAAGCTTTGCCTAGCCCCTCTGTAACTATCAGTGTGTCACACAAGACAAGTTACCATGGCTATAGTACAGGGAACTTAACATCAGTTCAGTACAGTGATTGACTGGTATGTCAGGTGTCTCCCCTTCACTATCTTCTATGCACTGGTTTTTAAGCCCCAAAGCACACCTTAAAAAAGTAACAATCATCAAACAAACATCATTCCAGGATGCTTCAACAATTGGCACCACAGACAAACTTGCCTCAGCAATGTCGTTGAGGCCGTGCTTCAGTTGTCTGTTTTCTTCCTTGACTGCGGACAGCTCCTCGCTGACCTTCACGAAGCGAGTGTAGAACTGAGTGATGGACCCACATGTCCTGAGCATGGAGCACGCGGCGGAGGCCTCAGGAGAGATACTGTCCAGCACCATCGACATATCTCCTGGAGCATACCATAAGTCGTCTTCACACAAGACCCCTCCACACACTTCCACTCATTATCCATACATGCACATAACGTTTCCATTTTCTGTTCCATGCGCAGGTCAGTAAGCAAAAACTTAACTTCTAAGTGAAATGCTCCACCCTAAAAAAAACTTCAGAGTTGGCACTGAAAAATGTTACAACCATTTTTTCAAAATACAGTAAAACTGCTTTATAATGACACATTTTATAAAGACCTGCTCTCTATAACGACCTGATTTTGAAGAACTGTAAAATTTAATATATGGTCAAAAATTTGAAGGAAATTGGCGGAAAGTTGTGCACATCGCATTGCATTTCTCATTCTGTACGAGAGAAGAAGCAATACCCTAACTTCCCTCCCTTCCATCGCCAACACCCAACTGTTTTCGTGTCTTGTCATCGCAGGTGGAATGACAAGCAGTTGCAGGTTATTGATATAGTGCCGTATTTACTCGCGTAATCACCACATATTTTTTTAACAAATTTTATGCCCAAAAAATGGGGTGTGGCCATTATGAGCGGTTTTAAAAAAATTACCTAAATTTTTTTGGTGTAGAATATAACAAATGTAAATTTTTTTCTATATGTATTTACTCGTCCATAGTATGACCATTTCTCCAAAAATAAAGAAAAAGATTTTGTCTATGTATAGTAAACATGGAAAATTAAGAGGCTATAAAATCTTGTAAATCTATTCATGTGTGTCACTCAATGAAAATAGTTTAAAACTATCCCGCATAAGAATTTTACATTTTACGGTCCTTTACATGTACGCTATTATTTCCCGTGAAGTAGTTTATAAAAAAACCTGATTCACGCTTAAAACATCACAACTCTCCAGATGCTATAATTTGTTTTATAAGAATATGAAGTGATTGTGTGCTATTTTGAGTGGGTAGGGGTACACCGTGATAGTGTTGTTAGATTTACCTCTTTATACTGAGTAGGCCTGCAGAAATACCTACTGCACTACAGCATCACCATTCTTCCCAGCTGTGCGACAGAACATCCTGAACCATACATTAATAAAAATACATACACTGATAAAACTAATTGGACACTGAATATCACATAGATTCTCTTAAAGAAGGAAGTCCAGACCATAATTTCTAGTAAGTGAAAATTTATTAAGAAGTTAGGATTTGCTGCAATATTAACTTAAGAGTATTTAAGGGAAACTGCAATAGGCCTATCAATATTTGTAACTACCACACCCTTTACATCAACTTAAGTGAAGCAGATATTTCAGATTAATAAATTCTGTGATGAATTCACAAGAGATATTGAAAATGTTACATACTGCATGAAACTAATTAATTTCTGTTGTTAAACTGAGAAAAAAAAAATAGTGAGTTGATGTTAATATAGGCCTAAGCTAGGTAAGCCTTCAGGTTTTAGGTTCAGGAAATGACTCATTTTAAAGATCTGATCACCGTAACTTCTGGGCAGAAAATAGACTATTTAAAACATATAAATCATATCACCTCGGCTTAGCTCAAAAGTCTACACGAAATCTCGGACCTCTGGTCTCAAGCAAGCTAGCTACTACCAACACAGACATTCTGGTGCAAAACTTGAAATGGGCAAAAAAAAAAAAAAAGATTCAAACATTAAATTTTCAATTTGACAAGATGGTTGAGGTTAAAGACAACGAAAAAATACCGTCCTCCGCCGGCATACCACTCGTACAGGGCGATAGCGTCACCAGCGTCACCTACGGCGTCATCTGCGACGACGACGATTTAGACCTCTGGCACACTTCAAAATATTATTATTCAGGCCCGATAAAGCTTGCCATTTCTTATGTTATCGGCCTCCTATCTTAAAACTATGTCTTGGCCCCACAGAACTGCACAAAAGTTAGGCTGGCGCCCGATAATAAAGGCATAGGAACGGCCGTGAGTTGGCAACCATCCAGCAACGTTGGAACCTGGGCCAAGACTTCCTTGAACTTTCAAAATTCAACTCTCAAGTCACAAAGAAGCTTGCCTAATGAGGCAAAACTAAAAAAAACTAACCCTGAAACTAAAACTAAACCACCAAAATTAAACAAAAAATAAATAAAATTAAATTATAGGATGTGAGTCCTAACAAAATTTAACAAAAAAAATGTGAATAAAATATTAATTTAACTAGTTAGGAGGAGGCAGAATTTAACTAGGCACCCTGTCCAAAGAGAAACTAAGATTTAGAGTAAAGAAAAAAAGCCAAAGTAAATAAAAATAAGTAAATACTGGATCACAACAATAGACTAAGCAAAGTAAATACCGGCAAACAAACAATAAAGTAAACAAACCAGCTCCATATAGCCAAATGCTATAGAACTGCCCCTCCTGTTGGTAATACTTATTTACTATTTGAAAATAAGGATTAGCAGCATACAGACTTGAAATAATGTACAAACAAATAGCCATTAAGTCAACTTTACATGCACAATGATTTATTACCAAATAACCCAAATATGTACATAGGATCGTATAAACACGAAGTTACACTTAATGTCCCCTTCTTTAAACAAAATATACCCATTACGTCTCATTAAGGGGACCATACAATTGTCCAAATACCAACTAAATGACCAATGTCCAATATAACGGTACCAACAGCGTACCGATAGAAATGTTCGATCACCTAAACCCTACATACATATTATAGTATAATAAGGAGAGCAGGACTACCCCGAACGCCCAATGGAAAACAAAAAAGTTCACAGTTCAATAAAGTTCAAAAACAAAATACGTAGGAGGCCTTCGAAAGAAAACGACAAAGGTTAAATGCTCCAAGATAAATGTATGCGTCTGATGTACTTCCGTGAAGGATATCATTCGCCGTAAAGTTTCTTCCTCCGCAGCACTGCAAATATATCTTTTCTTCTTACCTTGCTCATCGCCCCGGAAGGATACCAACCTCCGTTTGTTTCTGAGGTGAACCAGCCTTATATGTCACTGCAATCCAAACAGACACGTCTCTCCCGAGACGGCGAAGTCTTCTATCAGCCAGGAAACGAGACAATCCCGGATAGAAAAACGTCTTCTTCAATAAAGCCGACGTGGAAAGTCTTTGCACCATATACTTAGGCTATGCCAACGCCTAGACCTTCGGCCTCGGCCGCTCGTTGAAGTACCTCTGTCCTTCCGTCCAGTCACGTCTCCCCAACCTTTATTGCCCCCACCCCGACCGTCCCTCTCATCACCATCCAACTCGCTTTTCCCCTACCTCCCCTCTTCGCCAGATGGACACCAATTCGAAGTTAAGTAGAGGGGGAGGCGGGATCCGAGACCACACAGTCAAAAGGGACAAAGAATACACTAGGGCACCAGAAAACCCAAGAACAGGCTATCAAGGGGCACAGACTTCAAATCACAACAAACACACGTGTATGAACGAAACATTACTAACAGGTGTACCAACATTAGTACTGATGATAAAAAAAAATGTCTGTTTTATACCATTCTTGAAGATAAATATCGCTTGCTTTACAATTCTTAATCAACCTGGAAAAGAGAAGAAAAAAAATACACAAGTACATGAATACAATATGATTTCACTCTTGCCGGAGAGTCAATGCCACACTATAATATTCGTTGTCCTGTGGCGGTTAAACACTGGCCAATCATGGACGTCTTCTTCAATTACTGTGTATCCGGCCGGAACAACAAGTAACGGCTAGTTGCTCACGTCATTACTGCCGTGAACATTCGGTGTAAGGTTCGTTGTCAATTCACTGAAAATTCAAGTGTTTATTCACTCGACACATGTCGCAATGCTGGATACGACTTAAAATGTTCTGCACTCGCAAGAAAGTTTGTTCACTCGTGCACAAATATATACGTTAAGTTGAATGGTAATAAAAGTTACGTGGTCACAGCTTGCAATTTGTAAACATATTATTACATCAGGATACTGTTTTGAGACATGGTATAACAAATAATTCACTTATGTTTTTTTTTTATATTAATTAACTATCTACTTTCATTCTGAAGGATGTTCATTTACCACGTTTTAATATTAATTCTTTCAGAGTTAATCAACAATGTTCATACTTGACTTGTGCACTACACAATAAAGTTCTCTGGCCGGGTACGTGTATCAATGTATTTAATCAAACAATAGTCACCTAAGATTTCTGACTTTTGCTTTCTAACTAAATTACTATTTTAACAAAATAATGACTTAATGGATGTGGTTAGATTTACCCCTTTATACTGATAGGCCTGCAGAAATACCTACCGCACTACAGCATCACCATTCTTCCCAGCTGTGCGACAGAACATCCTGAACCATACATTAATAAAAATACATACACTGATAAAACTAATTGGACACTGAATATCACATAGATTCACTTAAAGAAGGAAGTCCAGACCATAATTTCTAATAAGTGAAAATTTATTTAGAAGTTAGGATTTGCTGAAATATTAACGTAAGAGGATTTAAGGGAAACTGCAATAGGCCTATCAGTATTTGTAACTATCAGATCCGTTATATCAACTTAAGTGAAGCAGATATTTAGATTAACAAATTCTGTGATAAATTCACAAGAGATATTGGAAATGTTACGTCCTGTATGAAACTACTGTAATTAATTGCAGTTGTTAAACTAAGAAAAAAAAATAGCGAGTTGATGTTAATATACGCCTAAGCTAGGTAAGCCTTCAGGTTTTTGGTTCAGGAAATGACTCATTTTAAAGATCTGATCACCGTAACTTCTGGGCAGAAAATAGACTATTTAAAACATATCAATCATATAACCTCAGCTTAGCTCAAAAGTCGGTAGAGGTGCTGATTCTACACGAAATCTCAGACCTCTGGTCTCAAGCAAGCTAGCTACCACCAAGACAGATATTCTGGTGCAAAACTTGAAAATGGGAAAGGAAAAAAAATCAAACATTAAATTTTTAATTCGACAAAATGGTTGAGGTCAAAGACAACGAAAAAATACCGTCCTCCGCCGGCATACCACTCGTACCGGGCGATAGCGTCATTGGCGTCACCTACGGCGACGGCGATTTAGACCTCTGGCACACTTCAAAATATTATTATTTAGGCCAGATAAAGCTTCTCATTTCTTATGTTATCTGCCTCCTATCTTAAAACTATGTCTAGGCTCCACAGAACTGCACAAAAGTTAGGCTGGCGCCCGATAATAAAGGCATAGGAACGGCCACGAGTTGGCAACCATCCAGCAACGTCGAAACTTGGGCCAAGACTTCCTCGAACTGTCAAAATTAGACTTTCGAGTCACAAAGAAGCTTGTCTAACGAGGCGAGAAAAAAAAAAAAAAAAACCCAAAAAAAAAAAAAAAAAAAAAAAAAAAAAAAAAAAAAAAAAAAAAAAAAAAAAAAAAAACCCTGAAACTAAAACTAAACCACCAAAATTAAACAAAAAACAAATTAAATTAAACTATAGGATGTGAGTCCTAACAAAGTGTAATTAAAAAAATATGAATAAAATATTCATTTAACTAGCTAGGAGGCAGAATTTAACTAGGCACCCTGTCCAAAGAGAAACTAAGATTTAGATTAAAGGTTAACAGTCAAAGTAAATAAAAGTAAGTAAATACTGGATCATAACAATAGACTAAGCAAAGTAAATAAACAAACAATAAAGTAAACAAACCAGCTTCCTATAGCCAAATGATATAACGCAGTTACATTATCAACAGAGCATCATCAACCAGCGAGCGTGACTCATCTTGTCAACAGCCCAACAACTAGTGAGCGTGACTCATTGTGTCAACAGCGCATCAACCAGCGAGGGTGATTCATTGTGTCTAGTACCTAGATGCTCGGTTCTGCCACCACGTCTTATAGGCACGAAAAACGGAGGATCTAGTCATGACGGCCAGCATGCTGCGCTTCTGATCGACGATCGTTTGCAACTGTCACGTTTTGCACATTTTTGCCATTTTGGCTAAGATGTTTTCTCGCCGAAATCCATAGCAAAACCTGACTGATCCCTTGGTAAACGTCTTAACAGAGTTTTACTGTATTGTGTCCCCTGTTGAAAAATATGGGGTGCGGCCATTATTTGGGATTTTTAAAATACTGCTTTAAGCCTTTCAAAATAATGGTGCAGCCATTATGCGAGTAAATACGGTACCTACTCAATAAACATTTCTAAGATTTATTTAAAAAGTACAGTAGAATGATTGGTTTTCGCAGGAGAATATGATCAAACTCCTAACAGCAAAATTAAGAATGTTTCATCTGGCACATTGGTTAAGTGGATTCTTACATCACGGCAACAAATATAGGTACTTTTCGTAATTACTGTTGGCACATTACCTAGTATTATTAATCATTTTATTATTGACAGTTGTATAACTCTCATAAACTAATAATAAATAACATTCTGTAGTACAGTAGAGAGTTTAGTGAGAGGCGAGCGCAGTCTTGTGTTCATGACCAATTATTAGAGATGGTGATTTACAGCATTTAAAATCATCAAATTTAGCATTTTGAATTGCAAATTTAGCATTTTGTAGCATTTAAAAATAAAAAAAGAGCACTTTGTAGCATTTTTGCATTTATGTCAAATTATTACCAACCAGCTGGCGATTGCATAACTTACACATTAAAATATTTGTATCACTTTCGTAAAATTGTTCACTTTTGTATTCATTTACGCGATCACGAATGGAAATGCTATTTCGTCCCATTTTTTACCTTCAGAAACAACACTTTATGCACGCATCGGCACTCTGCATTCACGTTTCTAGGCAGTGCAAGACGCGCCTTTGTTACGTGCCTTCCGTCCGTGCTTGTGTCTGAGGTGGAGCCTGTGAAAGTGTATGTGTGTGTGTGTTTGTTTGTGTATGGGCAAGAATTGCGAGGGGGGAGAGTTACTGTCAATAGAGAAAAGAAAGAGGGACAAAAAGAAGTGTGCGAGTGACGAGTTGGTGTATCCGAGTTTCTGGTTGGCGGGCTAAAGCGAGGGAGGGATGCTGCAGGAGGGAAAGCCACGCCTCTTTAGCTTCTTTTCTCCCCCCCCCCCTCCTCAACCAACGCTCGGTCGCTTACAAGGCTACTTCTGGCGGGCGCAGATAAGCCAGTGGCAGCCACACTGAGAGTATACAGACCGGTTCACATCGTACAGATGCCCTCTGTGTTACTGTTACATGTCACGAACGTCAACACTTGCGGAGAATTTAGCGCATTTATATAAAATTTTTGTCTCAGAAACAATAATACTCAGTGTTTTTATTGGAAATAATTAAACGTAACACATTTTATCGTGATTATTTCGTATCACATCTGCAAAATTTTTGGGACACTACACACGTGAACATTGTGTAAAAATTGGAAAAGTTGGACAGTAAAACCAGTTTTCGTCTAGCTGCACGAGCTGTGAGCATTTGTTTTTATTTTACATTCTCTCATTCTCCCCTTTCACGCCAACCTGCCGTCACCACACTACACTATCCAGCCTAGGTGTCTAGTGAAAGGAATGCTAGCTGCACGTTGCAGCGTACGGCACTGCGCAATGTAAACAAACAACGCGGACTTGCTGGTCTGTTTATTTACTTTGCTCGCCGGAAACTTTGCGATGTTCGAAAGTTGCTTTTATCATCTTAAGGTCGTATCAACTCTGTAGTTACCATATTTGGCCAGTATAGAAGCAAAAAATTAACAAAATTTGTCATTTATCTCAATTTCGCATTTATAACAGAAAAGTTAGAATTTCGCATTTTATAGCAAAAATAATACAATTTCGCATTTTTTCGCATCTATTTCGCAAAAACGAAAAATCACCATCTCTACCAATTATCATTCTGGCAGTTGTAAAATAGGGGATCCATCATATTTTCAAGACTTTCTTTTTTTCAGGCCAATACAATAATACATTTATTTAACACCTAGTCAAAGAACATTGCTCTAAGTTGTCCACAGTAAAATGAGTATTTCAGAGAGTCTTTTGAAGAATACTAATGAAAAATATATTATGTTGTATTGTGATGTCAAACTTAAACTTCAAATACTGAGAAATTATAAATACTGTACAGTAGGTTAAGTTAATGGGCTTTACGTTACATTGACAGCAAGGTCATTACAGATGGTGACAACACATCTTGGTACAAATACAGGAGCTGGTAAACGAGCAGATCATGGCCTTTATTAATATGAACCATCCCAGCATTTGCTTGAAGCAGTTTCGGAAAACCCAAATCAGGATGGCCAGAGCCGGGGATCGTACTCAAGTTCTACAGAATGTGAATATAACGTGTTACTGTTGTGCCACATTGCTCGGTTGCTGTACAGTAGAACCCATTTTTACACCCCCCGTTTTTAGACATTCCCACATATTACACCTACTTTTCGTAATCAAATTTTCTACTCTTAAATAAAAAGTTTAACTAATTTTACACTTACTTGTATTTTACAACAATTTTTCGAGGTCTTTTGGCAAGTGTAAAAATGGTGTTCCACTATATTTGTAAAACACATACAAGAAAAATATTAATTTAATGAAAAAATATGTATACAAATAATGTAGAGCTTTAGAAGTGCTCAATTTACCATGAATAGCCCATACAATTATGAGTGTAAAGAGTGCTCAATCCCAGTGTGTTAAAAGAAAAAAAAATGCAGAAGTAACCCAGTAAAAGGGTGATAACTAGGCATACCTTTCTTCAAGTCAGACAGCAAGTTCTCCGCAGCGCTAAGCTCCTGTTCGAGGGAGTTGATGCGGGAGTCCCTCTCAGACAGTTGCTTTTTGTATGCTGCCTCGGTTTGCGCAAACTTCTCCTCCAACGAACTGTAGCTGTCCGTACTTTCCTTTAGTAGATCATTCAGTTGCCGGGTCCCTTCCTTCACCTCCCCGTAGTTCATCTCCGCCACACTGCTCGAGTCTGCGCAGTACCAAGCAACGTTGTGGTTAATTACGCTGTTTATCACTGTCAATTTAATAATTAAATAAATAGACAGAAGGTTGAGGTACTCACAGGCTGGTATGTACTTCTCGATGGTGAGACACATACATGAAATTGCAGCCAAGCTGGCCTAGATCAGTGAAGCATCGCGCAACCGCACACTGGCTGAATGATGTGTTTGTATTGTATATGTGTCGCTATCAATACCAGCCTGTGAGTACCTTAACCCACTATTTATTTAATTGGTAAACCTACCAGCCAATGCCTTCTTCACTTAGTATTGTTTGTTACTATCTGATCAGAAATCATTGTTTATGTTCCTGTAATTTCAATGCTGCACCTAAAACTGCTACATTATAGAGGAAAAAATTATGTTCTCACTTCACCAGGAAATCTGAATAAACTAATTAAAAACTTCCAAAACTCGAAAAATAACATACAAGACGTAATTGTCATTTTCAGTGGTTGGGAGTCGGTAGAGGTGGGGTACCAAAAATCCTGTTTTGCACACGGTAATAGAAATTATCGTTACCGGCATGAATATATACTGTATGTGTGAAAGTGAGCTGATAACTAGTGGAAGGTGAGAGTTTCAGGTTGGATGTCTGCTAGTTATTTTGTTTCGCTTAGGTAGTGAGGATATTGACAGTTTCAAGTTGTTTCCCATGCTGAGGTTTGGGAAGGTATAAGGTGAGGGTGGAAGGGGGCGGTCATCTGCCGGTCCTGAGACAAGCATGTAGAAATAAGGCTAGACAAAGTGTGTAATGTACGTAATAGTGCTCACAGGCCGAACACTGCTCTCTGGCGTGCACAGTCACACTTTTCAACATCTTTAACTTTCATTCTTTTTTTTTTCTTTTTGATGGTTCCCAAGAGTAAATTCGTAAAATCGCTACCTAATCCAGGGTTCGAAAAATTGGGGGTGTAGTGTATGTAAACTAACAGCATTAAACACCACTTCATGGCTGTATGTATGGTAACTAGGTGGAACTTAAACTTTAGCTGTAGCTACCGTCACCATTGCCACCATCTTGTCAATATACTGAGATGTTCCGTTAGTGTGTACCGCTAGGTTGTGAGTGCGAAGTACAGTGGAACCTCTATCCATCGATTTTCAAGGTACTGACAAAAATTTCAATACAGTACATGGACACATTCAATGGATGTGGTCTTGAAATATAGACAAATAAAAAAACGGAACCACAGAATGTGTACCATAGAAGCGGAGATTTAATACAAAGGGGTTCAATACAAAGGGGTTCCACTGTATACGATGATAAATTAATATCTGCGTTGAGTATATCTATATCCATGAATGTGACGTGACAGTTTTCTAACTCGCATCAAGGTGCCACATGTGAAATGTTATTAGGTACAATCTTTTGAATGATGAAAATATCAGTACATGTTGTATTTATTCCATCTATTCATTATAACCTTTACATATCAGCGAAAAATGTAAAATCTGTTTTTATGCTCGTAAGTACAAATAGCCATGTTACCTAAACAGATTTATGTAAGTACATGTTTAAAATTCACTACTCGAAATTGCTTGAATACTTCAAAATTTGGGAAAATGGTACTCATTTCTTGAATATGAACAATAAAAACTTACCATTCTAAAATATTTGAAATTTTGAATATTCACACACTCCTAAATGTAAGAAGTTCTGCTGACTGAATTTACATTTGTTGACAGCCCTGGAGATTAGCCCTTTCAACTTAAGGCAAAAAAATAACACATGCCAATAGCATTAAGTGAAACCTCATTAATACAAACCCTGTTAATATTAAGTTCTCATTAATACAAAGCAATTTTTATTTCCCTTGGAATGCGACAAGAAATTAAAATACATATTACTTTAATGTTTAATAAAAATTGTGTTTATGCATTAAAAAATGCAATATGAAGTTCTCGAGTAAAAGGGAGTCATTGTGGCGAAAAGACCATTTGATTTGTTGGGATAAACAGAGTGACCAAAATTTTAGACATTTTTAAGATTTTAGTGAACATCTGTTAATACAAACCTCATTATTACAAACAGCTAAAATTTTGGTCCCTTCAGGTTTGTATTAAAGAGGTTTGAGTGTAGACACAAAGCAGTGTAATTTATCCCGCAGATCACTCACAAAATTTTCCTGTCTCCACATATAGGTTATTTAGAGGATCGTACAAACAAATGAGTCTACAGAAGACATGAATACTCTCTGTAATGCAAAGTAAACACCTCCAAACCAACGGGTGGTGACTGCAACACTCACTCTTGTATGCCTGGACCAGTTTATTCATAGCCTCCAGCTCCTGGTTGAAACTCTCCTTCATCTTAACCTCGAGCTTGTGCTGCTCTTCCAGCTTGGCCATCAGCTTCTCTATCTTCTCCCGCGAGCACTCCAAAGACGCCCGCAGATCCTCGATGGTGTTCTTCTGGGTAGCACACTGCAGCAGCGTACACATCACAACATAGGCCAATCCAGATGAGTCTGGGCTACAACTGATAATTAGTCATAGCACACACAGCCAATTTTTTTGTAAAAAAAACTGTCCTTACACAAACAACTGCTCAAATTGATGTCAAATGTAGCTACTGTATTAAAAATGTGAATGACAATAACTACCTATCAACAGCTCAACAGAGAAAAGGCACATGACTGTATTCATTAGGCATGACCCTAAAAATCATCATACTGTATTTACTCGCATAATATGCGCATCCTCATTTTTTAAATCCTTAAAAAATAAAATTTTTAAATTTGCATAATGTCCACACCAGTCGTCTACAGCAAGCAACACAACTTTGGCCACCCCTAAAGGACACAGTAACGATGGATAGTTGAAGGCTCTGTCACCACAGCTGTAACCTTGGGTAGTCCATTATCTCCCATCCCTAGAGGGTTGGGGAGGGTGGGGAAGTTCGCAGAAATCAATAAAGCATGATATTGGTAAAAAACAGCGGACCAACACGCACGCAGTTTAAAGACAGGAGTCTCGCATCAAGTTTCTTAGTGTAACGTACGGAACGGGTATGTACACGTAGGATTTTGTAACGCTCATGTGAAAGTGTAACTAAAATGCTGATTAAATTAATATTTTGAGTGATGCTGCAGTGTAAATTTTTTAGGTAAGTTTATTATTTGCAACATTTTTAATGTTATGTAAATATTTCAATTTCTTTAAATAACAATACATCTGCTGACATGGATCAATCTTGTTAGCCTACTTTCTGAAGGAAAAAATAGGCTTACGAGATCATCTTTCTGTCTGTGTGACTGTGTGTCTCACCATAAAAACTTTTGAACCAGTTGACCGAAATTCATCAAACTTTGTACAGTAATTCTTTTTAATCTGACTTGAATTATTTATATTTCGCTTATGCCATGTTCATATTTACAAAATGGCTGCAATTTTAACATTTTTCAATCAAGCTCAATATCTAAGCATGCGAACTTTAGAATTTCATCAAACTTGGTGGTACGACATACAAAGTTGACTTTACTTTTGTGTATTTTGTTCATTCTGTGTGCAAATTATAAAATGGTGGCCATTTATATATTTTTAGCATACTATTATATAGCTTAGGAAATATTTTCAGAATTTTATCAAACTTGGTGGTTGGTACTCATGTTCTAGATACAAAGTTGACTTGACTTTTTTGTATTTCGTTCGTCCTATGTACAGATTCGATAAAACCACAACCATATTTATATTTGTAGCAAGTATTCTATTTCGTAGGATGTATTTTATCAAAATTTTAACAAACTTGGTACACATATAGTATGTATAAAGTTGACTTGTCTTTCTGTATTTTGTTCATCCTGTGATCATATTTTCGCAACGGTGCCAAATTAATTTTTTTTAGCACAACACTACATACCTTAGGAAAAATTTTTCAGATTTTCACCAAACTTGTTACACATATACGTACTACATACAAAGTTAACTTGAATATTGTGTTTTTCATTCACCCTGTGTTCATATTTTTTTAAAATTGTAGCCATTTCTATACTTTAACCATAGTATAACATATTTTAGGAAATATTTTTCAGAATTTCATCAAACTTGGTAGGCTACAATATACTACATAGAAAGCTGACTTTATTTTGTATAATTCATTCATCCTGTCTTCATATTTTCAAAATCACAGCCATTTTTATATGTTTAGCATAGTAATATGTATTTTAGGACAAATTTTTTCCAGAATTTCATTAATCTTGGTACACATATTGCATACAAATCTTACTTGACTTTTGTGCATTTAGTTCATCTATCTGTAATATTTTGAAAACAGCTGCTATTTTTTATCTATCTTTATGATAGAGACACATCTCGGAAAATTCGTCCCCAAATTAATAAACTGGTTACTCGCATATTATTTAAGCAAGCTGACATATCTTTAGGATAGCGTATTATGTATCATACACCTAAATCAACATTATCTTTTAAAATTCCGAGATTAAGTAAACCATTTTAAATTTCAGGAATAATTTACACCCATTTTGAGGAAAGAAGGTTATCACAGTTTGCTGGTACAGTAAACCCCCAGTCTAACGACAACAGATCTAACGACATCGGTGATCTAACGACATAATTTCCAGGAACCGTGGAAAAATTAGTATTTTAAAAATTTATCAAAGCTAAACGAAGTGAAATAGATCGCAGTAAAACGTTAAATAAAAATAATTACGCATACATTAAACAATAACATAATGCAGTTATCATAAATCAGTAATATGCAGATGTGTAACAAAAAAAATGTTTAAAAATGCTAGATACTTCGGCTTGAATATAGTTGAAGCGCGCGCCGGGTACGTAGGCTGCCCGCGCAACACCGACATATGTGAGACGTGATGACTAACGGTGCCTTACCTCCTAATGCTCCCCATCACTTCTCCACGCTCCATCGTGCCTGAACCTCCCTCTCACACTCCTCCATGTGTCCTTATCTCAGCTATGCAGTTCGATACGCAACGTGGCATAGCAATGGTAATTTACAATCTTTTTTGAGGAATCGTGAAAATTCGGGTCAAGAAATCGAAAATGTAAGGAAAATCGTCTGTGTTGCAATTTACTTTGTGAGTGCTGTGCTGTTAGAAACACATCTCTAAACAACTTGGCCTGTCCTCGCCAGCCAATAAACATTCACCCCCCTGCACAGCAAACAAGCTACAAAAAAAAGACTACGACGCCTTACGTAGTTCCCATGTTGGCTTGAAGTTCACTAAAAACTTAGTTCGATTTTAATAAAATATAGCCACTTCTTTAGTCGGCGAACATAATAAGTTGTTTTCAACAAGCCCTAAACCCACTCCCTTGGGTTTCCTAAGCTTACGACGGCGGCAGGATAAGCTGACTTTCCCACACGGGAA
>PNEQ01000787.1:21401-35974 GCA_003012365.1 Medauroidea extradentata
TTATGCATTTAAAAACGTGTCTATTATTATTTCACGTCCGTTTTGCCGTATTTCAGTCCTGGCATTGGCAACTGTGGTTACTATTTACAAAACACGTGGCACATATTTATAACCTTAAATTTATACATCTCGGGACGTTATTAAGACAACAGGTAAGTACAAAAACATCACAACCCTTCTTACATCTACAAAATATGGCGTCGGAAAATTACGTTAACATAAGCGAGACCTGAGGTGCACTAGTGAGGCTTAACCTCCAAAAGGGACAAGCTCGGGAGGCGAGCGTCATATAAATAACATAGCAGCGGGGCGTCAAACTTTTTTTATGTCGGTAATTGTTCTACATAAACTTTAAAGGAAAAAAAAAATTTTTTTTGTTTGGGGGGGGGGGGGAGGTAATTTAGTTACCTCGGGACTAACGACATCAGCGATCTAACGACACAATTTCCTGACACAGTGCGATGTCGTTACATCAAGGGTTTACTGTAACTTATTTTCTATTTTTAGCAGGGCAGCGTAAAGGAAACGTCAACTTTAATTCATGGGTTCGCTGTTTTACGTGTCTATGTCAATGTATGTATGTTAGAATCCTTCCGTCGGACTTTCTCACGTGGGGGATGAGGGTGGTATGTAGTATGGATAGATACAGTGCACAGCAGATGTGAAACTGGCGCGTCACAGTGCTGGTGTCAGCTAGCTGGCTCTTTACCTGCTACCACACACCAGGACATGGCACGGCTAAAATGCTGGCCGTTTTCATCCATCACACATTGATCACGTTAAAAACGCACATGTAACCTCACTTCTTTCTGTGTGGCGAGTAATTTTTTAATGTTCTGAAGGGTGAACGACACTTACCTGTATAGATGACCGCAAAGAAAACGTGGTCTAACCCTGGTTGTTTGCAAGCGATCCCGCAGCAATGTTCTCTTAAAATAGTTAGTGAAATCCAAAAAATATTACGTAATTACTGTATTTTCCGGAATATAAGACAACAATTTTTACATATTTTTGGCCCTCAAAAATTACTACTCGTCTTATATCAGGGTGCAAAAATTTTTGGTAGCCAAAAATCGTATTAAAGCTAAGCTGTAAGCTGTGGAGTTGTATGATGTTTCAAGGGATTGCGTTTTTCGTCACAAATGAAAACGAGTGCTCCGTTTATTTTAATAAAATTTACGGTACGAAATTTTGATGAGCGTCATTCATAATAAAGGACACTTTCTCGCAGCGAAGCGGCGATCGAGTGCCGAGATACTTTGTCTCGCCAGCCTACAACTCTCGGGCGGAGAAAACGAGGATCTAGGTCTGCATGCTTTCATCCTTTGTCTCGCAAGCACAAGACTATAGGGCAGAAAAAACAAGGATCTAGATACTGTACCACACGTTCATGTGTCTACCGTCTAGTGCTAGACAGGCGGACAACAGCGCACAGGAATGCGATGACCTAGCAAGCAGCTGTTGTTGCCCGGCATTGCCATGTAGTGCACGGCGTGGCCTCAGTCCTGCATTGCCAAGTCTCACACGCCTGCCGGCAAATGGAGATAACGCCGGCCGCCGCAGTGCATTTCCTTGGCTCTTGGGCGCGCGGACGGCAGTAGTAGCCAATGTTATTCGTTTATGTGTCTATTATGTTTAAATGCCGGTAATAAATGCATTGAAAATATATAAACTAAGTTTTTAATGTTTCAGGCAAAAAAAAAAATATTTTTCTGTTGGGGATTTTAAAATTAGTAATTTACTTTTTTTCAAGATTTTGTACCTTCAAAACCACGACTCGTCTTATATGCGGGGTCGTCCTATATGCCGACAAATACGGTATCAATGCGTAGTGTGCCTTTTTAGCAATAATTAAGACACAAATTTTGTTCCCTGAATTCCATGCATAATGTCTGCACCCCATTTTTTTGTCAAGTGAGTAAATACTGTAGCTACTTTCTCTAAGAGGATGGTGCTGATGACAGTTAGTATTACAGCAGGGTAAATTTAGGAGTTTAGGTTTAGTTGTGTAATTAAAGTTACAAACTACAGAAGGGTTGTCACAGAGTTCAGGTTCAAAATCCTGTAATATTTTCAACTTAGATTTACATATATACATAACCAATACATTTTTAGAAGATTTTGATTATATTATTTTGATACCAAAATTAATTCATGCATAGTAAAGTATTGTAATACTATGAAGAATGTAGTTGAGTAAGGACACAATATACAGTAAACCATCGATCTAACGATATCGCACGGTGCCAGGAAATTGTGTCGTTAGATCGCTGATGTTGTTAGTCCCGAGGTAACTAAATTTGACCCCCCCCCCTTCCCAAAATAAAAAAAATGTATGTGTTTTTTTTCTAAAATGTATGTAGAACAATTACAGACATAAAAAAGACTTCATTGAAATTATATTTTAGTACGATGAAAAGGTGTCTTCCAAATAAAATGGTACCCCACAACCCCCACTGTGACGTGCGTGGCCAAGTGGTGCACTCGGTCTGGTTGTGTATGATGGAGGAGGGGAGTGGCCGGGCCGCTGGCCTTTACTTGCCTCCAGGCAGCTAGTGCGCGCGTGATTCATCCTGCTTGTCTCGCGCAAAGCACAATGAGGGCTGTATCTATAAACGACTTTCGAATGACAACAAACTGCTCACCAATGCTTTCTCTATGGGGATAGCAGTTCGTTGTCATTCGAAAGCTTTTTATAGATACGGCCCTGAGACCACCGCAGAACATTTTGTATTATTTACTGAATGTATATGGCAATGATTTTTAAACCTTTCAGTAAAGCAATTGAGTGTTTTTTTTTATTGCACAAGAACTGTTACAGCCTGTCACCATTACATACATAGTTGAACAAAAATTAAATATGTATTGGTTTTTGTTTCTGAGATGAGAATTGTGAGCTGTAAAAAAATGCATTTGTTCGATTTTATAGTTTCTTGAGGAAACAAATGATTAACCTGAATTTTGATTTCAGTATAAAGAACTTCATTATAACAAACAAATGGCGATTTGGGTCCCTTGGCGTTTGTTGTAGTAAAGTTTTACTGTATAAGCATTTACGCGATACTAATAAAAGTGTGTATTAAAGAACAAACTTTTAAAAAAAGTCTATATTTTTTAAAAACTCGGAATGCCTATTATGAATGCGAATTTAGAACCACTCAAAAGGGCAAAAAACTGACTTTTCAAGGTGCTGTCACGTATAAAATACAGACTGAATTACTCGTTGCTAAAAGTTGTAGGCTTATTGGAAAAATCACGGAACTATGCACAATGCACCAGTTTAATGCTCTGTACTGTGAATAGAGATGAAATGGCTCTCGGCACGCTGGCTGCAGTCACTCTTATTGCTCCATTGTCGTGTGAGCATAACACAAAAACCTTATCAGCCCACATGCCGCACATGGCGACGGGACTGTTGTGTTTGCGACATAGGCCGTTTTTACTCCGCAGTGCTTTCATAGCCACATGACGAGTGATCAATAATACAGCGGAAGTTGTCAAGGTCAAGCTGAGCTCAATTCTGCAGGCTAGAGAAAAAAAGATGAGATAATGCTGGATTTTTTTCTTTTACAGACTGCTGGTCCCTTTTTTTTTTTGCCATGCTGTCAAAAAAAGGTTGTAAATTACCATTTCTATGCCACGTCACGTATCAAACTGCATAGCTGAGGTAAAGACACGTGGAGGAGTGTGAGAGGGAAGTTCAGGCAGGATGGAGCGTGGAGAAGTGAGGGGGAGCAATAGAAGATAAGGCAGCGTTAGTCATCACGTCTCACATATGTCTGGGTTGCGCTGGCAGCCTACGCACCCGGCACGAGCTTCAACTATATTCAAGCCAAAGTTTCTAGCATTTTTAAACAGTTTTTTTTTGTTTCACAGCTGCATATTACTAATTTATTATAATTGCATTATGTTATTGTTTAATGTACGTATAATCATTTTTAATTAATGTTTTACTGTGATCTATTTCACTTTGCTTACCTCTGAAAAATTTTTTAAATATTAATTTTTCCACGGTTCCTGGAAATTATGTCATTAGATCGCAGATGTCGTTAGATCGGAGGTTTACTGTGATCATAATAATTTACAGGCTGACCATTTTACAAGTAACTTTCATAAAATAACAATGTAACTTTCTGCCTGTTACCCTACCTGGTAAAAAAAAAGTTTAGAGAAATTATTTTGAACATGTTCAACAAGCAGCTAAATATTTTAGCAAATAAAGTATCAGTAATTAAATAAATGTTTTCCCTTAATCCCTTCAGTGTCAGGTTTTCTTCTTACTGTGTTTGCTAAAAATATTAAGAATTTTTAAACAAATTAAACATAAATATATGTTTTAGGCAATAAAAATTGCCTCAAAAGTAAAAAAAAAAAAAAAAAAAAAAAAAAAAAAAATATAGATTTTTTATTTCCCTTTTCTTACCGATGTACAGCCCAATATAACTCGGGCAAATGTCATAAAGGGTTAAGAGACCCGCAATAAAATATTTCAATTTGTTGATTAATGACAAAACTGTTTAAAAGGTCACAATAGCAGCGGTGCATTAATTTCTTGCAAGAAACTGCATAATTTTATTCTGGCGATTATCTTGGATCAACACTTTGTTCTCGTTAAATTCGAGAACAGGAATAGCTGAAAATGGAGTTTTCCTTGTTTTAGACACCTTAATTCATGTTCCCACTCTTTGTAACATGACGTTTGCAATAGGATCAATCAGGCGATGTTTTAAGTATTTTCCGATAAGAAAATCAAAATTAAAAACCTAATTTCCCCCACACCACAAACACTTCATGTAAACAAACAGTGTTTAAAACTTCATAGATAAATGTATTATAACTACAGTAGGTAGACGAACTTCCGCTGCTGGTACCACCGCCGTCGTGGTTACTTTTATTTGTCCTCTCAAATTTTCAAACACAGTAACCAGTGTAACCAAGTTTCACTACAGCAATAGGACAAACTGTACCTAGGCATGAACAGATACACTATTTGATACACAAACGCAACTTGGAAGAAACCCACTACAATAATGCAATTAGCAGACTTCAAAATTTGAACTTTAAATTCAATGTGCTAATAATTACATCACAATGTATTCCCAAAACCAATCAATTATTTTTGAGTGTGATAAATATAAATAAATCCTTTCATCAACATTACTAGAGTATTTATTTCGTGATAAGTATTCCCTGATATTTATGAATTGTTTTTTGTAGTGAAGTTGATATTGTATTGGTTTATATGCAAAAAAAAGTTTTTATTGCACATGCTAACATAAAATTTCTCGTCCTAATGCCAAGGAGAGAAAAAATCAGCTTGTTCACGAGGTTTCATTGCACATGCACGTAACTTTTGTAATGCAAGTTCAGTGGAATTGCAGGTAGTAGAGATCTTTGACTATCCACGCTATTGCCACCCCTCAATTAGCGTAGTTAACCAGAAGATAACTCTACTCCTAATTTAAAGAAGAGAAGAAAGCCACCCTCTGCAAGTAGCCAAGTGCCGTTCGCAGATACAGCCACATACACACCTCCTCAGTTTTGGCTGTCAACTGTGCCTCTATGGTCATCAACTTCTTGATGTACTCACGCCGGGCAGTGCACAAATCGTCTTGGTGTTTGTTTAGGTCATCTTTCAGGTCCTGGATCTGTTTGTAGAGGGACTGCACCTTCTGCTCCATCTCACCTTCTCTACAAAATAATGCACACCTTGAAAACAAAACCGCATTCATAGATCTGCAACTTTAGTAGAGTAAGTACAATATGCTTTTAAAAGTTACTGTACGAAAACTTGGTGATTCAGGAAAATATTTATGCAAAAACTTTGTAATCATTCTGTCCAAAGTAATGCATTTCCTGCAATATTTCATACCAGCACAATAAATAATGTCGCATACACTTCACTCTGATAAAAAATTTCATCAAGGTTGGCAAAATTCTCCCACCACTCCGGAACCAAAACTATACACCCCACATTTCAGAAAATTACACAGACACAAAGCAACCTGGTGGGTCCAAACATGTGAACAACACCTAAGTTATTTGCAAATAACTTTGTACAGTAACACTATTGGTGAACCGCAATGTGAAACCTTGGTTAACATTAGGTTTAGTACGTTAATATTAGCAACAAAATCACAAACTACAAAATTTTGTATATTATATATATGTATATATATAAACAAACAAACACACAAACACACACACAAACAAACACACAAACACAGAGTAGAATTTCGGTATACAGCGCTTCGATAAACCGCACATTCTGCTATATCGCGGGGTAATTCATATCACTTAAGGTAATGTACCACAAACTTCACAATCCTACTATGTACTTCAAAGGGACGTTTGTTTTGCCGGTCAAATGACCAAACGAAAGAGGCGGAAAAGGACAAAAGGCAGCGGACAGGAAGCGGAAATACACGTGTTCAAAATTTGGCAGGCCGGATGTGTTCCTTAATCGCCTGGAGTCTTGACGTCTCACTGTGCAGCGGTGCGGAAAACCTTTTGTTAGGGGTGGTAGAAGTGGAGGGGAAAGTATTACTTGGAAGGGGGAAGGGGCAGAAACTGGCACTAGGGAATCCCCAGCCGCTACGTGGGTGGGAAGTGATAATCACAGCTGACGACACACTAGCAGCTGCCCACAAAAATTTATTGCGATCAGTTCAACTTTTTATGTGGCACGATGTCGCAGAAAAGTAAAGTTTATTCTGTGAAAGACAAGTTAAACATTATTGACATAACATAAACTACAGTAGTTCAACAGTTAAACTGGAGTACTGTATTACAGTCAGCCTGCCTTATCCGCTGACTTCGTATCCGCTGTTTTCACCAACCGCGGTTGGAAAACGAGGGAAAAAAAGCATATAAAATAAACATGAAATTCTTAAGAATTCGTATTTTTGTGCACGTGCGCATAGTTTGCCGTACAAACTACTAGCGCGCCACTTGTGCACGAGAGAGCAGCTAGTTTCTTGTTGTCAGCCACTGTTTTCTACTCCGTTACGCAATGTGCTTAGTGCACGCTGTATGTTGTTTACCAGGAGTCAGCGGATAGTGCGAGCGGCAGGGGCAAGGAAGCGATGCAGTGTTGAAAGTACGGGTGGCGGTACTTCACTTGTATAGATCTTATCGCTTGCCGCACGCTTCCAAAACTAAATGATTTGATATCTCGCACGCGCTGCGTCGCCTGCCCACAAACTGCTCCCACTCAGTACACACGAGTGTATTTAATTACATTGTCTTGTTTGTCCGCTTGCCGCCTGCCCGCAGTACACGGCCCAGAAGCGCCTCTACTGTGTGCAATTATACACGATTCTGTGGCCTGCAGCATAATGTTACCTAAAAAGAAAGACTGTAGTGATCCTTCTAAACCGAAGAGAATATCGCAAAATTCTTACTTTGACGGAAACCGCTAAAACTTTATCTATGTTTACAAGTGGAGTTACATTTTTCAGCGACATGTGTGAAAAAAAAAAACCCGCTCCAAGTCTATTTTAGTATAATCAGTGATGGCGTATTAGAAACGAAACTGCTAACATCATTAAATAATTTATGTTTATGATCCGATTCTTTTCTGTAATTGATATGCACGTCATACAAACAAGAAATATTTAGAGACAAATGCAAAATATTCACGCCCATGTAGTCGTAATTGTGCTTGTTCCACTGTTGTACGTAGTTGACAAAGATAAAGTACGCATTACATGCGAGAAATAGTGTTATCAGATGCCATTCTATCAACGCTTGTAGAGACACACTCTGTCTGCCCAGCGCACGTCCTTGGCAGTGTAGGGTGGGTGAAGAGATAGCGTGGCGGATCAGGCCCTTGCTGTGTTGTAACTTCGACATAGCTGACCACCTGGCTCGTGTGCACTGTTGCCAAGTCCCTGCGACCGCTCGAAGTGTGGCTGCCGATGTATCTAACTTGCGCCGCGATGCACACACTACGTGTAATTTTTACTAAATTTAAGTGTTGTGGGACACTTTACGAACGTATTAAATATCTGTACCTAGCTCAACTTTACTGTAAATTATTTTTTTGTTCTTTCTGGTCTATCTAGGTACAGCACGCATAGGCTATAGCGCGGGTTAGACTTAAGTCTCCCGAAATGAGCGCTTTATCGAGCTTCTACTGTGTGTGTATATATAATAAAAACAAAAAAAATACATAACCTGCTAACAGATTGACCTGATATTTTTTGTATCAGGTCAAGACAAATTACGGCAACAGATCAGCACTTGTTGATTCCATAAAAGGTTTTCTTTCCCTTGTCACTAACAACCCCACAGTGAAATAACTATGTAATGGACTATACGACCTAAAAAACTATGGATTGCCTGTAATTAACTGGAACTGATTGGGGCTGCTCTCATGGTCGTAGGGACTCATACATTACTACTCTACTAGTTTACATAACCACCTGCTGAAACACTCTGAAGACAAGATGACCTTACGTGGCTTCAGCGTAGATGGAGGGGAGCTGAACTCCCTGCTGTTTACACGAACACGTAATTTTATTAACAGCAACAAACCCCTCCACAGTCTTTAAATACGGGTCGGGAGCCCAACTAAAATAGCTACACAGCATCCTGCAACCATTCAAATGACTTGAAACTAGTCTGTCGGGTGTATTTGAATATACAAACACCCAGCCAGAATTGAAACTAGTCTGTTGGGGTGTATTTGAACATACAAACACTCAGCTAGAATTGAAACTACCTAGTCTGATGGGGTATATTTGAATATACAAACACCCAGCCAGTTACGGAAGAAGCGGTTTTCGGTTTCGCGACAACATTGTCTCAGATAGCATATGATGTAACGGCAGCAGATAAAAATTGTTGAGGCCACAGAAAAACTGGTCTGGACACTGTTGTTGAGAAATTATCATCTTATGACTGATTAATGCCACTGGTACAGTGGTGCTGTTTTAAGATTGTTTTAAATTTAATTACAAATAGCAAGTTTGTTTTCAAGCTGCTAGGGGAACTCGACAGTATATTGCACAGTTGAAACAACAACAATGGAACTGTCAGTCATAAAGGGGTCAACTAAAAAGAATCAGTAGATAGGCCTGTCTTCAAAGATAGTGCACAAAATTACAAAATTATTGATGTAGGGATGTCCCTTATGTTTTTTATATAAAAACTTGTATATTAAAATGTAAGTATTTACAAAAGAGTTTGTCATAAAACTACAGAAAAAAATAAAGGGTTCGCAGGTATGGTGTCTGTCATGGTTAATCCACAAAACAGAAAATCAAAACAACCGGTATTCAGTAAAGTTCCAATTCAAACTTTAACACATAAATAAAACCCACAATTACAATGCCAAAAATGAATGGGGAAGGAGGTGGGAGGGAGAAGAAACTACTCGAAACCACTTCTAAACTTCAACCAAGTAGTGTTCATAATTCACTGTCGACAAAGCAGTGAGAACTTCAATAATGATTGAATTTAACTACAGATACAAGGAGGAATTATATTAATGAAGTATTTTGAAGCGTGCTGCTAGTATCAAGCAACAATCAGCTGCAACAGCAAAGTAGCACGGGCGGAAGTTACCTGGTCTGCAGTGATGCCTCCAAGTCCTTCACCCCCTGGTACTTGGCAATGGCCTCGTACTTGGCGGTGGTCGCCTGCTGCAGCTCAGAGTGCAGGTTCCGACACTTCTCCTGCAGGCTCTTGATCTCCACCTCATTGAGGGAGAGAGTGCCGCGGAGCCGCGTGTTCTCCTGTAAGGCTGCATCCCGCTGGGAGCGCAGATCCACGCCCTCCGCATCTAGCCTGTGGGCAGCCCCCCAAACTGCCATGTTATGAAATACTACCCTCTCCCAACATCCCTGAGGCCCAAGTTAAAAAGTTTCCTTTCAATAGCATCAAGTGAAAATAAAACTTAATGTACCGTGTCTGCCTACAGGTAGGAAAATAACATGACAGAGAAGATTAGCGCAAGGAAAACAGCTCACTTTGACTAGCATATAAAAGTAATACATTTTTCTAAAATTCTATGTCTACAACCAGAGGTAGCATGGACAGTGTCCCTTTTCTAAAATAAAGGGAAGTGGTAACACAGACATTTGTCCATGATTACAATACATAAAAAAAATTGTACACACATATCTGAAATCATGGATGACACACATGTTCCCAGGCATCACGATTGTACCAGGAATATCAATAATCCCCTTTTCCACATGATGTGCATTGAAAAATGAGAAATAAGTAACTAATCCATGCTAGAGACTTTTCAGAACTATGAACTACAATTCGGCTGAATTCGAATTAAAAAATTTGTTGGCCATGTTCAATAACTCATATATATAAAAAGAGAAAATTTTTACAAACAATGTTGGCTGGAAAAGAACTGAACATAAACTGCCAAAAACAAGCAAAATTGGTAAACAAACTTTAATTTCATTTACCAGTTGAAATTTAATTTCTCCACAATTTATACTTAATTACTGCATACATTCAGCAATCCCTCAATTTTTTTATTAATTTATTTTTTGTAAAGAACTAAAATTATATATTTTTCAATGAACTTGATAACGGTGACGCGAATCCCACTGCGCTAGACGTGCTGGTCGCAAGCAAGATTGCTACGTGCGAGTAGTGTGTGTATTTAGAAGACCTTTGAGGTAAAGAGCATGAGACATTGGTGTGGTTCTTCTAGAGTAGTTGGTAATAGAGTTATCCTCGACTCAGCGAGTGACTACTGAGTGAGCCAACAAGGACAAACTCTACTCCCTAGCACAGGGTGTCATCTTTACATAAACAAAGGGCAAGGCATATATCACTCGCCTTGTATTAGATATCAAGGTTGGTACACAGTTAATCTCATGAAAGGAGAAAACAAGGTAATTCAGTTTCATGGGGTGTTTATATTCATTAACACAAGTTACAGTACTTGTCACAGCATGATGAATACAACATTAGCTTTGGTACATGGTCCATAATCAAGGTTTAAGTCAATCACAATTTGATGACATACATTTTAACACTGGGGTCTCAATATGAGATACAGCAACAGGATACAACAATAACAATGATACAACAACTTGGAAATACAATACTAAGCCCACAGGACATAGTATGATGCAAACCATTCTACATAGCTCTGCGGGCCATTCAGATACTGGGCAAAGATTAAGGCCTTACTCGTGGCTGAAACTGGGTGGCGATCATCTCTTTGATCCTGAGAGGTTTGCAACAACATTTAATAGCCTCTTACTTTAGGCGCTGTGCAGTCGACAATACTGGATTAACGAGCCAGGCTGCATTACTGCTAATACACAGCGATCTCTCTGATCCCGGGGTGAGCTTATTACATTCCGTAACTTTAATAACTTTATGACACGGGGGAAGTGTATACTAACACTTTAGGTCAGGCGTTTCCTAGGAGTGTGTCCCCTAATTCAATACGCGGCGCAGTAGATGTGCATGGCAGCGCCACCTTCATCCTTTCCCTCGGCACTTCCCTAACAGTGTATAGGTAACGGGGTGAAGGACTCCCTTAGGCAAGAAGTTGACTTCGGAAGGGGGGTGGGTCGAGGGTCTCCCTTTACAGGAAATCGCCCCGAAAGGAAGGTGAGGGACTCCCTTGAGCATGAAGTCGACCTCGGTAGGAGGTTGAGGGTTTCCCTTTACAAGAAATCGCCTCTAGGTTGGGTGAGGGACTCCCTTCGCAAGAAGTCGACCTCGGTGGTAGAGTGGAGGGCGCAAGAAGTCGACCTCGGTGGTAGAGTGGAGGGCTCCATTTGCAAGAAGCCAGCCCCTAAGGTGGGAAGGTGTAGAGTGTGTGTAGTGTGCCAAGAGTCGGGAGCCCAAGGAGCTGCCATCGTACTTTAGCGGGGGTGACAGGGCAGCCTGGCCCAAAGGCCGAGCCGCTGACGACTGACTATCTGGGCGCAGTGCCCGCCTTATATACCCCTGAGGAGGGCTGAAAGTACCGTTAGCAAAATGGCCGCTCGGCCACTCGAGGCTGTCTGCATCTACAGGTGTGCCACACTCGCACAAGGGAAATACTCTCTCGTGACACAAAGTTACTCTGCTATACAAATAAACTTTCCGACTTGAATTATAAATGCGCGTATTGCCGTTTAACACTATAATTAATACACAGAAACACTTACATAATAACAAAACACACTTTTAAGCAATAACAAACAGTACAATTTATATTTACGTGCGTATTTCCCATGATCGCTGTTTAGTGCACATTTACAGAGAACGTGCACGGGATTGGCACTACTGGTAAGGCACTCGGCCGTATTTGTAAACATACACTTGTACAGGTTAATAAATGTTACAAAGGCAGTTAAACATGGAAAATAAACACTGGATAAACACCGGGACGTAAGTAAATACTGTTTCACAATTAAAGCTTCGTCTTCACACTCTTACATGCTAGAATATCATCGTTACGTGAAGATAAACGGCAATTCGCAAATGTGTGGGCGAATACTAGTGCTCTTAGGTCTAAATGGTAAAGTGTTAAAACTCAGGGGTCGAGTGTTAACGTAATTTATAAGTGGACATGACGGGATGGCATCAACGGGTGAGGCCAACCTTTTTTTATTTAATTCAGCATTAGGCATGATGCACTTTTAAAAGAAGACTATGTTCAGAAACTGGATTACTTTGAAAAATGCCACATAAAACAAATGTATCCTAAGTGCAATACAAGTGAAATTAGATTATAGGCTACATTTGAAGGTCTGTAGTGTGACTGTGAGGCTGCTACATTACTTCACCGCTAACTGGAACTAACAACACGTTCCAAATATAGCATCATAACCATTTAGATCAATTTGTATGTAGATTACACATGTATAGGCTGTTCGCAATAAAGTGAGCACTGCATAAAGTTTTCTTTCAGCCGTTTTGCAGCCATCGTCACTATTTTTAATACGAAAAGTTCTATGTAACTAAAAACCTGTGTAAACGTTTCACCACACTCAAAAGTTAACATCTATTGGCCCAATAAAACGTATTTCTAATTAATTACAAATTGTGCTGAGTGCTCAGTTTATAGTGAACGGGCTATACTTAAATTATATTAAAATAGGCTAGGTTTATCATGCAAGAGAAACTGTTACAAGATGGCAGTGCAATTAAATGGCAGGAAGCAAAACAATTTTGTAGTAGCCTTGTTAAGTAAGTGAACCAGTGAAAAAATTACTTGTGCCAGCCCTGTTGCTACTTGTAATAGTTGTAACTAGCAACACAGACGAGAACATCAGTTTTTACCTTACTGCTGTACCTACATGAAATGTGATAAGTCAGTGAACACCTGCCGACCAGTAATAAGCATCTCTTAGTAGGAAATTCACCTCAGCGTGTATTTGTTTACACATCGCCCAATTCTCAATATAACAAACCACACATACCTCTTGAATGGTACAGATGAGGATGGTAAGTTGAACACGTTACAGTTGTGCCACTTCACTTAGTAAATTAGTCTCAATGGAAACCAGACTACCTCCCATGTTTAGTCTTAACAGATCAAACACAATACTGACCTCTTCACAGATTCTCGTAGAGCAGCTACGTCATCTTTCAAGCCTCCTATCCTCGCCTCTGCTTCCTTCAGTGCACTCTGGGTCACTTTGTGCTTCTCACTTTCAATCTCATTCTCCCGGATTAACCTTGAGATTTCTCTTTCCTGATCTGAAATTTTCTGTTCTGTAAACAAAAAAGAAACACACATTTTAGTGTAGTTAAAACATGATTACTACAGTCATGCATATTCTTGTTGAATATGATACAAGAGTACGAGAAAAGAAAAGTTATGATCATCATTGAAGCCAGAATAGTCACTAAAACACTACAGAATGATGCTAATTGTGTGATAAGAGTGATTATTTAAATGGATACTATCGGTTCGACCTGGGATGCTATTATCTGTGACACTATATTTTTGTAGAAGGAACTAGTCTTCGAAAAAAAAGTAGGTACGCAGTTGTCCGTAACGCCTAATCTAAAGCAAGGTCGTTGGAGAGGGAATCATAAGCACAAACAAAAAAAAAACGTGGAAGGATTCAGTCATTGGCTATAGTTAGCAACCATCTCAGCATTCACCAGGATGATTTCAGAGAACTATAGAAACCCAAACACTGGGATCGCCGGACAGGGTATCGAACACGGGTCTTTCTGAATGAGTGCCCAACGTTTTACCAATGTGGCATCTTGTTTGGTGAACTCAGAAAAATATGGACTATGGAAATGGGCTAAATTAAAAATGAGTCAAGTCAGTGCAATAGAAAAATATAACCACTATGTGATATCAAAAATAGAGGTATAGGCTAGTAGATGGAGTTAACTACTTTTTATATTGTGTAGTGGTTTTATTTTTCTATTCAATACCACTATTTGGCAGCATATGGTTGAATAAAACCTTCTTCCTTTCATTTTTCTTTGTGATTCCACACTGAAATAGTTAGGGTTCTGAAGCTATGTAAAAAACAGGAAAAAATGTTTTTTTTCCATTTACGTAAAAACGGGGACAATTTGATTATTTTCATCAAGATGAAAAATTACGGAAAAAATTGGGGGGGGGGGGGGAA
>PNEQ01000788.1:0-36929 GCA_003012365.1 Medauroidea extradentata
AATTATTAGTTCAACTAGATAACTGTTACAAGAAGTCGAAAATGTGTAATACACTTGAGGCAAGGATTTATAATGATGACTTCGCCTGATTAAAATATATTTTATTATTTGTGTATTAATTAAATAGGGCAACTGAGTAGTTTATTAACGAACTGCACAAGAACACATTTTATTTTCAGATAGTTAGTTTTTCTGTGTTCGAAACTGTCTGTAAGTCACACCGGTGACAATTGAATGACCCAGCAGTGTGGTGAGGAAATTTTCGGTTCTAGGCTATGTATATTCTCATCCCGAGACCAGACGACTAGGGTAGCTTCTGCATTGTAGCTTTATTGCTGTTTATTGCCCTCTACCAGGCGACCTTGAGTCTCAACCCTCTACTATACCACCCCCTTCCCCCTAACCACCCTTGCAAGTCCCTTCGACAAAAGGCGACATCCGGCATATCACTCAGCTAGCTACCTGCATTCTGTCTGAAGAGTTTAGTTCTGATGTCTACTACATGGTAGCGCTACCCTCCAGACCTACAAAACCCCGAGCTTCGGTCCCTCACCACCAGGGCGACACGAAATTTTGTGCAACACGAAAAGCCTAGGCGTTGACAGTCTGTATATCTTAGTCGTCTGTGGCCTGGGCAGTATGCGGCATGACCACTTCCTGATCTAACCCACGGCCGTGGTCTAACCTATATGGACACGTCACTTAACGTTTGCGCGTGAAAGATAAATTGTGCATCGGTAGGAACCCAAACAGTTTGATTTAAAAAAATTATTAACTATATAAAGTACTATAATGTCAATTTCGGTTCATTTTGTTTCATTACTGTGTTATTTAAATAGAAAATATATGGAACTATGTGCGTAATTTCGCTGCCAACTATACAAGCAGCGGCAAGTATATTTTATGTAGAATTATATGCAGTAACGGCTGGTGATATTTTTCAGTGGTTAAATTTGTATTGCTTACTTTATCCCGAACGACTGATAGTGACATTACACACTCGTTTGAAATGTTTTTCTCTTCGTAAAATCATTTTGAGCGCGTACGTGGAGTAGTTCCATGGAGAAATAAAAAGTATTTCCCAGCTCATTTCAAAAGTCTTCGTGAATGTGATGTGCAATGGTGTTAGGCCAGGTACACATTATCCTTTATTTTCTACTCAATTACTTACTTATTTATGTTCATAAACATCGATAGCTATTTTACGCCAGAATTATGTATAAAAATCATCTGTATTACATAACTATGCACTATCACTGTTTACTAACAACTATCTGTACATAAAGAAGAAAAATATGTTTGTGATGTTGGTTGCTATAATCCATTAAGTATAACTGTAGAATTCCCGAAAACTATTTCACGAACTAGACACACGCGTGACTCTCAAATAAGTACACTATCTTGCATTATTTAGATTTTGGTAACTCCGGCAACCATTGTTTAGCAGGAAACAAGAAATTTATTTCTATTCAAATCACATTGGCTACCCTGCTTGTTTACTTCACATGCGCCGTAGCTGAAACTGTGCATTGCGCACGCACGTGAACATACACTACGATGGAAAATAGGACGGGCTCTATCTGTGAAATTAGCTACAGAATGCTGTCTGGAAACAGCGTAGTTGCGGTACACGCTGTCGCAGTGATATTTGCACGGAATTCTGTACGGAATTATGGATTTGTGTACCGGGCTTGAGAGAAAATCCAATTTTCATGTCGCTCTCGTCGCGACCTAGAGAGGCGGCACCCTCAGGTGCTCTCTAACATTAAAATATAAATGACGTTACTAATGTTGTTAGTGTACGATGCCCCTGATCGGCGGAAGAGTGGAGGTAGGCCGAGCGGGGACCAAGGGCGTAGCGAAAGTGGAGCGGTGAGGAGGTAATGAGGTAACTGGAGCGCCGCCCAGTGCTCCCTGCTGGGACCCACGACGTCCACCCGCTGACAAAAGACCTCGCATGCGCCGCTACAGCCTGCCTGCGAGCTCTCGTCGTCTCTCGGAGCCAAGCAGGTCCGGTGCATCGGAATTAGGCGCTCTATGCGAAAAACACCACCAGGTTACTCTTTTTTTTTTTTTTTTTTATGTTAGCTGAAATTACTTGATAAGTGTTTTTGGATTTTCATCGTTATGCTTTCCACACTGTATAAATAATAAAACCTCAAGTAAACAACACATTTCAACTGTCAGTAAATTGTATGTAAGTACCAGAGTAATCTAAGGCCGTGTCTCAATTTAAAGAGTACTCTTTCGCATTACCACGAGAGAGAGCTCTCTGGACTCTCGCTCTCTCCAATTGGGACGATATACTCTTGAGTTTGTAAACAAACGATGAAAGGTAACAAGTGCGTAAATTTTATTAATAAAATTTATGAACACATAAAATATATTTGTAGGCAATTCAAATAATAATTTTAAACTTACCAGCGTCGTATTTCAAGCAGCAAATAACTGTTTATAGGCGATGCCATAATTTTGTGTTTTGTGAATTTAAACGTATATTAGGGCCGAATGTGTTTACACAACTTCTTGCCATATTTATCGGGGTCATTGTAAATAATTATTCATGTTATAAATACTGAAATATTAGCAAAACGTGTTACGCATTTCTTCAATAACCTCAAACTGTAGCTGTAATCAAGATGGCGTGCGCCAGAGAGAACGAGAGAGTGCAGCGAGTGAACAGTTTCGTTCTCTCGCTGTACTCTCGCTCTTTCGCACTCTCACCAACGAATTGAGACGACCAGAGAGCACTCTCTCTGACGTGTTCGCGAGAGAGAGAGAGAGAGAGAGTGCGATAGAGCATTCTCTGAGGGAATTGAGACACGGCCTAACTCACCGACACATAAAACCTAACTAGATTCAGTTTCTTGGACGTACTCCATGAAACCTACTCGTAACACGAACTGCTTGAAAATTATAACTGTAAACAAACATTTGACCCAACACGAGCGCTCGCAGTGATAACTAGCAGAAAAACATGAATACATCCTTGATACTATAGTCAGTGAATAATTCTCACTCGTGGAACAAGCTACATGTATTTGCTTTCCCCGACTTCCTGCAAGTTTGTAATTTTAAGTAACTGCTCACATTAAAGAATAATAATCTAGACAGTTACAAAATCCTATTTCATCGATATATTTAATCATCAAACTCTGCATTGGACTGACTGCCTTGCCGTCTCCAGCTTCTTGGCGCCGCACAGTGGGGCCAAATCGCGAAAACGTGGCCGAAAGTTTCAAAAATAATTTTAGTATAGAAACATGTTATATATTTTAATGCAAAGGCAAATGTTTAATACAAACAAAAGTACCATAATTTATTCATATATTCTTTCGGAATTCGCACGTAAATTTGACACTTACTCTGTCTATACAAACACTTCATTTGCCGCTGAGAAAGAAGGGTCGTTACGTATTGTATACGACTCAATTTACTATTTAAACCATAGATAATATATCTTTAAGTCTTTCTTTTCACGTATTTAACTCCAAAACGTTGATCGTAATAGATATAATCATATTTGTGCTCATATTTCAAACTCGATGCATTTTCTAATCATTTGGAAAACTGGACAAGACCTACAAAAAATCCCTCGTGATATCCCGCGTTCTTTCCTTACGTAACGTAAAATATACTTCTTTGGCTACATGATACCCAACAATTACGTGCTACTTCTTGCTATTTTACGAGATAGCCGAAATGTAGTAGGGAACTGCGCGCTGCTGGCTGTGCTCATATCCGACGCGCGTGCGAGTTCGTTGCATGTAGTAGTGGTATAGCCGTAAAAGTATTGTGTGTTGTGGCCTAGTTTATGTATTACAATGTAATTTACAGTAAAATATCAACAAGGTTGGAGGAAAAATCATTATAATAGTGAAAAACTCGTTATGTACATAGCGATTTCATTACACACACCATGCCACAAAAATGTCGGAACGTGCTTGGAGCGCTGTAAAAGTCGACTGCTGCATAACACATGCTGCTGTCAGGAAGAGGGAGGATAACATCCGCAGAATTGCATGCATACATTGCAACTTTCTTGCAAGGCGTGTAACCGAACTACTAGGCATAATATTGTTGCGACGGTTTTATCCTCCTAAGATAACGCAGCACACGTACTAGTTTGGTTACACGCCTTGCAAGGACGTCGCAATGCCTGCATATGTTTCAGGCGTTACAAAACTACATTAACTTTACATGCGGTTTTCTCGAAAACGGCTAACTCTATCAGTTTTCGACAGGACGACCTTTTTTATTAATATTCCGCGCTTGTTTAATATTCTGCAGTATAACATGAATTATAGTGAAGTGTTCGAAAGTTAGAAGCAGAAAAAAAGTGGCGTGCCCATTTGAACAGTGATGGGCCAATGACACTACGAAACTAAGTTACTGAGAATGAACTATAGTAATCTACAAGACGCTATACAATGTTTCGTTATTTAATATTAAGTAGTTTTTGAAATTTTGTTAAAAATTTAATTTGAAAGTTTATTTTCAGGGTAGCAATACTCCCACAATGTTCTGAGACATGGCCTTATTCCTTGTATAGAGCGCTCTCTTGTGCACTAGATACTCAAGTGTGCATCTCAGAAGATGCTGCCAGCTCACAGAGAGTGCAAGTGAGTAACAAGTCGTGAAATCGCTACTCTTGACTTTGGCATTCGTACGCAGACGCTACATATATGATATTTCAAGGATGTAATTTTACAACCAAGTTTCATACTTGAATGGTTTTTATGTGAAAATGAGTGTTACTCGCACATTGCAAGAACACTGGCTGCAGTACTTAACAGATAAAGCTAATACCAAACATCCGAAACAAAATTTAGAAAATGTTTAACCTTTATAGCTGCAGTGATGCTTAATTATAATTCGTAAAATTGTGCCCAACGTCGGAAATTTATACAAATTTGTGTGGTTGCGAATTCGCTGGAGAGATTACTATTATAATTCAACAGTAGATGAAATAAGATCTCTGAATGTTTGTTGCAATGGGGCTTTTAATAAGAACGTATGGGTTTATATACATATACCATTCCTTATGGTTTGTTGATAAAACCTGTACAACGATGATCATGTAAGCCACGAAGACAACAGGGCAATTGAATTATAGAAAAGGTACTGATGTACTTAATGCAAAAGAATTACAAGAAAGTTTTTTTTATTTAATCATAAAATTTCCTAATTGAAATTTCAGTTAAACTGCTGCAATAAACCAATAGAACAGACAGGCGTGAACGAAAACCAACACTGGATGTGAATATTAATAAGGAAGTCGACAAGCTTATCAGTGGACAACACACACACGACTATAGAGAGGACAACAGACAACACAAGTTTCAATCAACGAAGAAAGCTACGTTTCGTTAACTGACATCTATTCTCGTCTTTAGTGCTTGGTTTCGTTTATGTTTTTTCTGTTCTGTTAGTGTATTGTAGGAGCTAGTTTGATTGAATGTTCAATTATAACTTTATTGATTTAATAAAAAAAACTTTCCTGTAAGTCTTCTGCATTAAGTACAGCAGTACCTTTTCTATAATTTAACTGCCCTGTTACCTTTGTGGCTTGCAAGATCATCTTTTATAGGTTTTATCAAAAAATAAGTAGTAAGCAATGATTTATATCCATGTAATACCGAAATTAGAACTGTGCCGAGTATAGAGTTATGATGGGTACTGTACGCAGAATTTACGATCTCGTATGTTCCTGTGTCACGTAGAACAGCACAGGGTGTTGGCTTGCATTCGTGTCTAAAGATAATTTAATCCGATGGTCTACATTTACCAGCTCGTATAATGCCAGAGGTAACTAAGACCGGGCGTCTGATATCAAAAGTGTATTTCATTGGCTTGTGTCCTAAGGCCATTTACAGCAGAAAGTGTTGTAGAGTGCTACGGATAAAACTGGCGCTAACCAGGAAAGGTCACCGTATCTTATGCTCAAGAAAGTCTATACTGCTACATAATAAAATCCGAGTTGAAAATTATTTACATTAAAACATATATATATATATATATATATACACACAACTATTTATTCACTTGCTATATTCAGCATACATCTTTATGCACATTTACTGCAATGCTATGTTATGGTAAGCGTAGAAAGTTTATAATAGTAGCTGTCTATTCACCGAACCAAACATTTTAATCATATATTCATTTAATATATTTTGTTAAGAGAAGAATTATCACATGGTATTTTCCCTCTCTGTGGATGTAACTTTCCGTGTTTGAGGTGCGAAGACAGGCGAGAGATAAGGATTACTCTGCCACGCTCGACGAGAAGCTCAAAGCTTATATTTGCGATGCGCTGAATTGGCGCGCAGTGTTCCAGTAGTAGCATATTTTCCTACGAGACATGGCGCGTCAGCCGTGCTGTAGCCAGGTACGGAAAGTATTTGCTCGTGTAACTATCACAAATGTTTCCAATACGTTTATCTACGAAAAGAAGACACACTTCAAACTAACTACGCCCCTATGATTTAAAAAAAATTGCCGTTCGCTAATTATAAACATTATTTCTGAGTTCCTAAAAATGCTAAAATTGACTTTTTCACGTTGCTGTAGCTGAGAAAATATCAACTGTAATCATAAAACAAAATCATAGAAACCTGCATTGGACTTTACCACATACTTTCCGTGAACAAAATGACAGGGTCATCGCTTGAAGTCCCGTTGAAAAACACGTTTTACGAAAACACTGCACACTAGTTTATTACTTCGCGCTTAGAGGCGATGAGGTGTTTGACATACGTGTTATATTCGACTTATCGCCTTCCCCGTTTCCGTGCCTCAAACGTAAAAAAAAAGTTTGTATTCACTTACTCTTAAGCGGTGACCCTACAATATTATTTACGGATATTGTGAAGTAAATGCCAAGGCATGATTCTATTAAATTTTGAGTTCAACAATTCCACGTAGTATTTATGGATTATTATTATTACTTATTGAAAGTTGACTTGCACAGTAAAATAGTCAACTGCACGGGACCAACCACTTAGGCTCAGAACACAGGCGATTTCGTCTGAAGCGATTTTTCGCCAGGAATTGTTGGTAACGTTATTGCGAGCTGATTAACGTCTGATACGCGTCTTTTACAATCGATGACCTGACCTTCATCGCCTGTGGGTTGAGAACAACGAAACACGCATGTACCCAGTATTGCCTATGTTCAAGGCTGTGTATCACTTCCTATACACCAGGTGTAATTTTCCGTGTTTGATGCGCGGAGACAGTGAAGTGATAAGGTTCAGCTGTCCACACTCGGCGGTAACAACATCGCTTATATTCGCGGCGCGCCAAACTGGCGTGAAGTGTTTTCCTACTACTCTTTTTCTTATGGGACTTAAAACGGCAACCCCACAGAAGTATTTGTGGAAAGTTCGTGGCAAAGTCCAACGCGTGCTTCCAACATTGTGTTTTACGATTCCGGATGGTATTTTTCCAGTAACAGCTGTCTAAAAAAACCGTTTTTAGACATTTTGAGGGACCCCAAAAACATGTTTCTAATAAGCATGTCACATTTGTAAAATGATAAAAAATCGTGGTTTTAAGAACCGCCAGGTGGCACATGTGTTTGTGTGAGTGAGGTATGGTGCTAAGGGCGACGTCGTATGGGCCATACAACGGTGCGTCGCCTCTACGCGTAGGGCGTGCGGTCTTCGCGAAAAAAACAAATTTCCTATGGGACTTTAAGTGGTGACCCTATGGTTTTATTTACGAAATCACTTTAATAAAGTCCAATGCACTACCATTAAGTGGTTTCACATGTATTCGGTTAGTATATTTTCCGCTATAGCAGACTGAAAATCCCGTTTTGACCCATTTTGACGCGCCCTAAAAGGGGATTTCTAATATGTGTGTTGTCTTCAAAGTACTTAAGGGCAGTCGTCTGAAGTGTGTGTTCTTTTCGTAGAGAAACGGCTTGAACACACGTGTATTAGTTTCGGTGTAAAACTTTTTCTTCAAACACGCTGCAGTGTGATTTTATGGCAACGAGGCGGGCCCCTTAACCGTATATTCTTGTCGTAGATAAACATATTGACAATTAGTTTATCTGTTGTGCGTAGAAAAGAATAGGCGCGACACACTACAACACCGTTCATTTAAAATGACATGGTAAATAACAAAATGCTAAAAAAAATCAACATATTGTCAGTTAGTTTATCTGTTGCGCGTAGAATAGAATAGGCGCGGCTCGCTACAACACCGTTCATTTAAGAGGACATGGTAAATAATTCAACACTAAAAGCATTAGTTAATAATTGTATGTTTATAGAAGTCAATTTGCAAAATTCAGAAATCAGCAATCTTTGACAATAGGTTCTACCAACTTTCTGAGCTAAATTTTTTTTTGAGTAACGTAATTCTGAAGAACAATCGGTGAAGCCATAATTTCGTACATTTAATCGGGCCGAGAAGATTATGATTGACAAATGTATCATTCTGGGTAAATTTTTGCTCGTAAAGTTGGTTAACATCATTTTCTAGGGTTGTGTAGTTTTCCACATTTATTTTCAAGTACATGTTGATTCAAAATAGTATTTTAGCGTTTATTTATCTACCGCACACTCTTTTTTAAGTGCGTTTTGAACGTAAGCGATAAGTCCTAAACAAATGAAACGAGATGGTCATTTTTGTTACATAAGTCACGTAGCTCAATAAATCTTCATTAAATGTTTGAATTTCCTGACGCTTCATACGTTTTATTCAATTATAGGATGTTTACTCTGTTATTTTCGTCAGGGTGGAAGATATTTCCCAAAATTGGAAATTGATTGAAGTGTCCCAAAAACATAATCAATGTGCAGAGTATTTCCCTTCCAAGTCATTAAGTTTACAATATTTTGGGAAAATCACGTTTTAAGATTCGATTTTCGAAGGCTTATTTCTTCGTTAGTATTAAGTTTAGTCGAAAAATTTCTTATGTTTTCTGCTCATATTCCCACAATAAATCACCTGCCGAAGTTTGCCAATGTATCGGAAATATCCTGTTATAAAACAGTATCGTAACTTATGTGTTGACATGTATCACTCAGGCCAAGTTGTCACCCAGAAAAGAAGAAAATTCTGCGTGATTATTTGGTTGTTTCTGGGTTACAGCGCCACCTCAGGTATGGGCGTACCAGACGTTTTAAACGAACCACGTCACTACGTAACTGGTCCTTGAAAAAATATCGAGGAAGATATAGCAATGGTCATTTAACGTAATGAGTTAAATCAATCATGCTCATTTTCCGTAATATATCTCCCTTTGCCCATGAATTTAACTGATAAATACGTAGTCATTACTATTTAACATGTACTATTAGAGCGTACTGATATTTATTTAACATTAAGTTACAATATGATCAGTTTAACACGAGGTCGGTCCGGCTATGTTTCCCGGCCCTACTCCGGCCCTCCTGATTCAGATTTTCGGTGGTTTCCCGAAATTTCTCCAGAACGCTGGGATGGTTACTTAAGGGTGTTCTAATTGAGAAAAAAACAATAACTTTGTATTTGCATAAATTTGCAGACGTAACTTGAGAGTACATTCACCTCTTACGAAAAATATATTAGCTCAGCCATTTTTCCTGTAATAGCATTTCAAAGTCAAAATTTGCGTATTTTTACTTCAAACAAATATTGAAAACCAGTCAACATAATGAAATGAAAAAAAATCACATCAACCCTATATGTCATGGTCTACGGCATGAAGCATTGTAAAATGTATTTGTATTTTTAAAAAATTTCTAAAAGTAACAAAAATCAGCAAATTTTTGAAAAAATTTTTAAATGCAAAATGTTTTTGTAATGGGTCGTCGTAGAACGTGACACGTACTTTTGATGTTATTTTTCCATTTAATTATGTTTACTGGTTTTCAAGTTTTGTATGATACAAAAATATGCAAATTTTGACTTTGAAATGCTCTATCGGGAAAACTGCCTAAGCTATTTTTTTTTTCGTAAGAGGTAAACGTACTCTCAAATTAAGTGTACAAAATTAACACCACGTACTACATAAAAATATAAAATTGTAATTTTTCCTTACTTGAACACCCTTAAGGCACCCGTCTATTGCTCGCACGTTTGTGTGAGTGAGGCACGGTGCCAATAGCGAAATTGACCGGCTCATCTGGTGTGGTATCGCCTCTACCGCAAGACACTGAAACTGCGTGTAGTGGGGTATCGTAGAACACTCGCCTGACTGACACTTGCAGTGGTGACCCAATCTTGATAAAAAGTTTTAAGCGAAGTCCATTGGCATGTTTCTAGAATTGTTTCATACTATTACCGTGAGTAGTTTTTCACATGTACCAGGTCGGAAAATATGTTATTAGCCATTTTTAGGGGCTCCAAAATTATTTTTCTAATTGACATGATGCTTTGAAACTACTTGTACGACATCGTTTGTTGTGCTTTTTTTTTTTTTTTTTTTCGTGAATTGATGGAATGGACACCCGTGAAACAGTACAGCATACGTAAAAAGAATTTATGGGCATAATGTAACACATTTTAAGATTAACTGAGGTCGTGGTTCCTGTCACTGTGTAAAAAGTGGTGTGTCACCGTCCGTAACGACCTCGCTGTTGACGAGACGTAAGTCCCATTCACCTTACCTTCGAACTCCCGGAGAGATTTTTTTATGCGTGTGGGGATCCTGCCGTACGATGTTGTTGGACGGCGAATTTTCTCGGGAATCTCCCGTTTCCTCAATGCACTTCATCCCTCACTAGCGCTGAAAACCTCGCTGTTAAGGCTCGGTTTCAGTCGCCATATTGAATTTCATTTTTTTTTTTTTTTTGTAATTCTGAGAAGAAAAATGTTAAATCGGCGACTATACCGCAAATTCCATTTACTTTGCTCTACTGTACAAGCATGGCAATTGAGCTAGTAATGTATAGTTAGGTCGCAATATGTCGGGCAAATGTTGAATATAAAATAATTTGCCACACAGGTTGCGGCGTAATTATAAGTCAACAGCTAAATCTCAAGATCTGCACTGTAGCGAAACGTAAATAGAATTTGAGGTATAATCGCATATCTAACATTTTTCTTCTTAGAACTCCAAAAAAGTGAAAAATAATTATATTCAATATGGCGAATGAAACCGAGCCTAAGAGGTGATGATTCAAGTGGTAAGCTAGCAAGAATCGACCTTAGGGCCCGCGCTCTTCCAGGTAGCGCTCATTGTAGTGTAATAACACGCCAATTGGATGTGCAACTATATGATATTATTGCACGTCTCTAAAGTCAAAGGATTTTGCTCTAGATGGCAGGCTTTTTCCCTTTACCTTTACGGTGTTCACGTGGCAAAACTGCAAAATTTTATATTTGCACGACGTAGTGTTCGTTTATAGACGCTACTTGTGACTACATTTTCCACTTGTAAACATTTTTTAACTCTCACATTTTTTTTTTCCATAGCAGCAGGCCAAAATCAGAATTCGCAAGTTACGGGGCCATAGTAATAACAAAAACCAAGTGTCTTACTCGAGTGAAATAATTTACATTGAAATTATATATTATGGGTAATATGCTAAAATATTTAAAAACGTACAACAGTCCTTTTTTTTTTTTTTACATTGCCGTCAATAAAGTAAATTGTCATCATTTTCTGATTTTGTTTTAAAGTAAAAGGAATCTCACTGTGTGTTTTAAATATTTTAGCATATTACCTATAATATATAATTTCACTATAAATTATTTCATTCGAATAAGACTCTTGGTTTTCGTTATTACCACGTTCCAGTAACTTGCAAATTTTGACTTTCTCATGTCACTATGAGAGTTAAAAAGTGTTTACAAGTGGAAAATGTAATCATAATTAACGTCTATAAAGCGATCACTATACAGTGCAAATATAACATTATGAATTTTTGCCAAGTAAACGCCCTTAAGGGGGAAAGCTAGATGATTAATTTTACTTTAATTTTATTTATTTATGCAGGTGCCCGATCTCCTCTGTACGCGCAAACACCTGTTACAGTTCAAGGGCGATTTTCTGTCAGTTTGCAAATTCAGCATACACGTGAGTAACAGGATCCTGTGCTAGTATCGAGTATGGTTATTACATAGAATGTTAGCTAATTCGCAAATATGGATTGCCATGTGGTAGTGTGGTCAGAACGAAGTGCCGTAAAATATTCTTGGGTACAAAAAAATGTTCGGTTCGGAAGAAATGTCACGGACGTTTAGAAAACCAACGTACTTATATTATCACAACTTCGGGAGAATGAGGGTAATTGACAAAGAGTGAATGAGTGATTTTGGTCAGTGCTCAACATCGGGGTCTTGAGCGCTGGTGAAGGGTAGCATGAGGTGAGTATGGGGCGGAGCCGGAATGGTAAGACGCGGAAGGCGGGAGATCCCCGAGAAGCCCCGCCAACCAGCAGCATCGACCGGCACGATTCCCACGTGCGAAAATCCGGGGACCGACCCCGCCGGTAGTCGAACCTGGATCGCCTTGGTAGGAGACTAGTGGTCTGGCCACCGCGGCCCCATGTTCTAATTGAGAAGATGATTCCTGATGAACTAATTATGACGTGGAAATGTTGTACTCTGAATTTTTGAAGCAAGGTATTATGTAAAGGGCGTTGTCTGGGCTAGATATATTATGTGTGTCCAAGGCCCACAGCTGCTGCCGCGATAAGGGCGCTCATAGCACGCTCGTAAACAGGAATTGAAGAATAATTCGGCCATGGCCTGCATTGGGAACAATTACTGTATTCAACTGAATTGATTTCGGATAGCCACGGAAAACCTTTTACCACTGTACCAGCTAGCTTGACCCAATGTAACTTTTTCAATACTCTGATTAGATGCGAACTACGGGGTGGATGTAAAGAAAATGTACTACCTTATCATGGCTTCGGTACACATATAAGTTAAAAACGAACGTTGGATTTAAGTTAGTTTTCAAACGTAGTAATTTACAATTTATTAAAATAGGCTATAACTAAGATGATTTTGTAAAAAAAAAAAAAAAAAAAGCTAGGTGTTACTTTTGTTACTTTTAAAAAAATATACTTTACTGCTATTAAATTGTTGAAGACATCGTGATATAAATACATGAAATATCTTCAGAACTGAGATAAAAATATGTTGGCTCTTGAACAATTTTAATAAAAGTTGTTTAAGGCACAGCAGTTACACAATATATAGATAGGATGCTCAAATAATAGCGTGCCATTATGTGGTAAGACATAGTAAACATTAAACTTAGAACGAAATGTCTAGGCCCTAGAATACATCCTTTCGGAGAGTACCTACACTCGTACGACCCATGTTTAGTCAACCGTTTATTCCTTGTTTGTCTTGTATACCTTCGTTTACAGCAGGTTACACATTTATCTGAACACCATGCACAGACCAACATTTAATTTTTCTCGAAAGTCAACGTCTAAGGCAGCAATAAAAAATTTTTTTACCAGCCAATCAGAGAGTAACACCACTCAGTCCAAGTAATGCATCTAAGGAAACGCACATCCCACAATGCCTCAGTAGCCGATTTCTTCTGCTGCACTGAAAATGGTAACTAAATTTTGTGTTTAAGGCCCAGTTCATTGTTGATTTTATTCGGCTTAGGCGTGTAACTTCGCAAACATGTTGCACGCGTATACTGAATAAAATCAACAATGAAGTTATAATCATAACAAACTGGGAACTTGAAATGAAAATACCACATTTAATTATCATCATACCTACACACGCGACATTTCAGTTGTTAAATTGCAACTAACTACAATTTTGATGGGTATGTATTACGAATATAAACACTGAGTCAAAATGTCACACCAAAATAGCAACAATATTTTTTACACAGCTCCTTACTCGAATATCCAAAATAGGAGAGCAATAGAAACAATACGACGTACAAAGCTGCATTTGAAGCTAGTTTCGACTACGATCGGAACTCGTTCGCAACTCATGTAGTCGCTCTATAAATCTGAACGTGTTGAAATTGTAGTTCTGCATATAGGGTGACCGCGGGTTAAAACGCCGGGAGAATTAACTCGACTGAAACCCAGAAGCCAAGGAATGCAAGACAACAGCCGTGAAAGCCTTCGAACTTTCTCAATATTTACTGGTGTTCAGTGCCTGTCGGGAAAGCTTTAAAAGTAGCTGAAGAACGTATAGAAGTGCTGCGGTCAATGGTATGGTAATGTTCAAACATGGGCGGTGACGGGCAAGTGTTTTTTCCTCTGAAGGTCGGTGTGAAAAGTGCAGAGAATAGCTTAAATGCAGCACTCGACGGCAGACTCACGGCTGGGCTGGGCAGTCTCAGGGTCGACACCCGGGGGAAAGGTGGCGGGCGGCGCGCCATGCACAGGACATGGCGGAGTATGGGGAGGGGACCAGGTGTGTCAGGAAGGGGGGAAGGGGGGAGAAGAACATCTCGCAGGTCTGCGGTTGGTCCAGTCACCCTTCAGACACCCGCACCTCGACTCCTCCATGGACTGGGTGAGTGGCCGCGCTCGCGTTTCACATCGGTCTACGTCTGATTCTTCTCAACACTCTCATACAAGCTGTTCACGGTAAAGTGAGCACATTCTTAGAACGCTTTACATTATTGATAACGGACACTGATTTATCTCAGAAAAGTGGACTGTGTGCTAGGCTTCACTAGAGCATGTCCATGTCTGACGTTTTTTGGTCATTGGCGTGTCCCAACCTGACTGGACCAATGTTAACTCTGGTACGCCACTACTGAATATTAGTGATGTGTCTTTGAATAATTACGTAACCATCCTCTAATCATACAAGGGGCAGACCGCTACACCGTTTTACAAAATACGGCTGCAAGAAATAATCTTGCGATTTTCCACTATCTCTAGTCATAATAATAAAAAAAAAGGATAATTTATTTTGGTTTCAAACGCTACTGCCCTACTAAATATTTTCATAATTAGTTAAATATAACCAGACGATGACGGTTTCCATTGTACATTAGTCTACATTGCCTCGAAAGTAGCAATTTGTTGAAAATGGGAGCATATACTGCAATGTGTATAATTAACTTACCCATGTTAATATCACTTCACCCTACCTTTCATCACACACATAACTGAAAATATTTAACAGAGCAGAAGAGTTTTAATTTGTTCAGGTAGCCCAGAAACAAAATGTTCTTCAACTGTTGACGGTTTATGGCACTGATAATGATAAAGTTAATTTTAACATTCTTCTCTTGGTATGCAGTAAATATGTTTTTGCAGATGTGTCACTGGCTTATTACTTATACATTACTGGTGATTTTATAGAGGTTTTATTTGCAAAACGACATATTGTGTCAATTTTCTTTACAAATTACGTTCTGCATTACACGTGGTATAATATATTAACAGTAATAAGTATAAATAATCATGGAATAAATATATTTTGAAAGTTAATTTTGGAAGAAATTTTATTTTCTAGGGAAACTGTCAGGCACGAAGTATCACTTCTTAGCCACCGGTGCACGGTAAACAACACAACAATAATTTACGTTTTATACTTACGCTGAATTAGAGTTAGTGATTTCTTTATTGAAGGTCCTGTCAATATGACAGTCTTCTACGGTTTCGTTTTTGTCAGTACAAAGAAACACACATTTGTAATGTTGTTTAGTTTTAAGTGCATGGTGCTGCTTGAGTGCTCTCGGGTTGCAAATACTTTAACTGAAACGTTTTTTTTTGAAAGAGTATACATAAAAAAAGGCCAGTACTCCATTATGACTTTCGCTGTGGTTCGTAAGCAAATATTTTGCCAGAATAGCGTACTCAAGTAAGGCTGTTTCTTAAAATGTAGATTTGCACTCGAGATGAACGTTATTACGCTAAGTGGAAGCGCAAACCTCTTGAGACAAAAATATGTGAGGTGTTCTGAAGAGTAGTTGAGTGGTCAGACTACGCGTCTTCCATTACGACGATCCGAGCCGTTAACCAGAGGGTTTACTTGTGGGTCTCCAATTCCCCGCCATGCAGTCTGTCGCTACTGAATGCACTATAGTTCACAGTAAATGACGTACAGTGCCTAGCTCGTGGCCTGGCTCATTTTACTGAGGAAAATCATCGCAGCTATTATTAGCAGCTACATACCAGGCGAGATGTATTTAATAGGACGGTATGTATTGTGCTATGTAGCATGGTTGATTACTGCAGTTATATTAATGCCACTTGCTCAGATGTACAGTCGAACCGCGCAGGTCTACTGCAGAAAGACATGTTCACTTTAATAATTCTGCGTAAAGGGAACTTGTCCTGGACTGGTTTCCTATCTGCAGTACACAGACAATATTGTAGGCATTGCCAGGCTTCTGCTGTAGTGCGGACGTTTCCCGCCTGTGGTACATGATCCGTTGACCCCTTCACAACCGAAAAGGTAAATGTGAAAATGTCGGACTTGTTGCCTTTCTACAGTATGCGGTTCAGTCGGATAAACTTTCGGTGCTCACGCAATGCGACCACATTTTGCTACTCATACAATATTGTGAGCGAGAAACAAAAGTACCTATATTATTCGCTGGCTGTATTCACTTTTCTTCGCCTCACCCACGGCAGTGTTGAATAAAGTTAAATACATAGCTATAATATCTATGTTGTATTTTTTAAATGAAAAACTATTAAAACTATTAGCAGATTCTCAAACACAGTCTCATATTTATGAGCACCTCTTGGCGAATCTTAATAATTGATTCTGCTAGAATAGCTCAGGAAAATTTTACTGCTTTATTTGTAAGTTCTTTTGTTGGTACAAAAACATTTACCACGTTTCTTACTTATACGTAGGTTATCTAAATAAAATATAAAGCTAGGTTATGCTAGTAAGTTGCACGCACTAGTTGAGAAAATAATTATCTAGTAAATGTAATCAATAAAGAATTATGAAATGATTGATCGTTTCTTAAGGGTTTGTTCCTGAGTTTTTTTTTCAGATTAGTGACAATAACTTAAATATATTTTTTTTTTTTAACCAAAAGCTTTGAAAAAATTGAGTCAATTTGCAGTAACACGATGCACAATACTGTGGATGCGTTTTTAAAAATAATTTACCATTCGTCAGCAAAAAATATTTTGTTTCGTTTTTGCTTATTTTCACGACAAAAAACGTGGTACTTTGGGTAATGAAATCTAAAAAAGCATTCAATACATTTCTACAATAAATTCAGCTACAAATTTTAACATATAATTGTCAAAACTGTGGAGTAAAATTTTGATATGAGTATTAGATAGCAATAAAAAAAATATTTTTCGAAATCACTACAGAACTCGGTGACAAGCCCTTAAGCAATTGCGGCTTATATTGTGGAAACTTTGGGTCATCATTTCTTAAATATGAACTTTCTAAAATAATAAATCAAATAACTGAAACTTACTGGTATCTAATGTTTGACATAACCTCGTTTCGTAGTCGATTTTGTACAAAAAATACTTTGACGCTAGTTTGTTTTAATATAAAATTCGGGAAAAGTATAAGTTTAGGTATGTTTAAAATACATGCAACTCCATTTATTATGTTTTGGCGTATCATACTCTAACCGATAATTACATTTTCTTGTTTCTATATAAAAAAAACATGCACAATAAATGTGAAACTAAACATTTCCACATAACTACTGAAATAAGGTGAAAATAAAGAAAACACTGAAAAAGAGTATAGTTGCAGGTACCATACTTGTGTTAAAATAGGGACAGCAAAACAGTTTGTTTGTTTGTACTACTCTGGACAGTTCCTTTAACAATCTGTTGTATAGAAGAAACAAAAGGGCCTTGTTGCATTCACAAACCAGATGGTAACTTCTACAAAATAGATTGTTGAAGAAACTGTTAAGAGTAGTACCGTCCAACAAATTGTTTTGCTGTCCGTATTTTAACAGAAGTATGGCACCTACAACTAAACTCTTTTTTTTTCAGTGAAGTTGCCATATACATCCATCAGCAATAAGACATATCAGTAAGGTCATCATGAAATCTCTATTCACTGTAGGTAGTCAACGTAGACCTATCCAGGCTACAGATTTACGACTTTTGATGGCAACTTAACGTTAAATAAATAATTTCTTAATGTATCGATTTATGAATACGACTATTTCAAACCAAAAGTTTCCTGCGTGAATTTCTTAAGCAATACTTTTATGTTCACGCTGTAAATAAACTTCCTAAACTGCAATAAAAGTTTCTAACCCATACACAGAATAGGAGACTAACCATGCTTTCAGCTTGTGAACAGAGCAAACGATCGGTATTGTTTCTATACAAATCTTGCGACTTCAGTATAGGTCTGCATGTGATTGTTTCTAAAATATAGATGGGAACACTACCATTGATTTACCTACTTTCTTAATACTCCTATACATCGGTGTGGCAAATTCACAAACTATTTTTACAATGTAGAAATACTGACATTGATTTTGTTTGATACTAAACATCTCAAATATAAAAAATAAATTTACATCTAAAAAACTGATATAAACTAATACATTTTTTAAAGAATTACTTTCTGTTGTAACATTCAATACGAAATTTCACGCATAATAATACTCTTTGCTTGAAAGAGCCCGCCTGGAGTATTTTGTTACATTGGACGTTAAGAATTGAGGGAAATAAGGGTGACAGTAAATGCTTATCAAATGACGCATCGCCTATACGAGTAAATCACTACACTAGTGTACAAGCGTCCGTCGAACCAGTTTTTGCTGTGAGAATTTTTGGGAGTGACCACACAATTATATTAATTGAAAATTTGCATGATATTTTAGTGCAACACTGTCTTTTGAGTTTCGTATACATTCAGTAGGTTTATTTTTTTGAGGTACGGCAGGAAAAAAGGCAGTTTTTTTTAGTAATAGTGAAGGACTTTCACAAAGTGTTTCTAACGTGTGTGGTGTCTTGATAGTGACATTATGCAGTCGTATTAAGTGTGCTTTATTTTTGTAAATTATTACACCGGGAGCATGCGAAATATTTTAACAAGAAAATAGTATTTACCAACATACTGCAACGCATTTGCAGCGCATGGCAGGCTGCCACTTTCAATGTGTACGTAGTAAAAATCTTGATTAGTTTATATTTGTGAGAAATATATATTTTCTTTAAAATCAGTATTTTTACATGAAAAATTATTGGATTATTTTTACGCATTTTTACAACAGCCGACGACATGTTATTTCAATATTAACCACTTCCATTTAAGTAGGTGAGTTGTTTTCTTTATTTGTACATCAATATAACATACAGTGTTTGACATACATACGTCATCGTGAAAAAAACTGCGAATGCTAAAAATTGTTCATGCGAGATACGTGCATTCACAAGTAGGCCCTAACATCTACAAAGTAAACCTTATCTTGTGTAATTATAAAGAAAATGAAAATTTTAGTTACAAGCCTTCTTAAAAGGATGAATCCCCTATCGTGCAAAAATACTCGTTCTTGTATCATAGCTGAATAATTATTACTGTTAATGAAATTTCTTTTTATAGCGGCATTACATCTTACTATTTTGTGTGTACGTTTCCAAACAGTTGTTACTAAGTTTATGGTTTTCTTTAAAAGGCGAGAGGTAGTAACTACCTTAAACTTTGTATGTTGATGATTGCATTTGCATAATTATGATTATCTCATTCGGAAAATATTTCGCGAAACCCAAGTTAAGGTAGTTAACAGACCTTTGTTATCATATTTTCTGACAAATATTGAATCAGAGGGAGATGAAGGAAACTTCACCAATATGAATTACACGGGCTGTTAAGATAGCCCCCCTGGGTAGGAGTTTTGATAGCATTCGAGACCTAAGAGTGCAGAAGCATTAAGGACGGTCAACAAGCGCATTACTCCTCAGTCTAGCCTCTAGGCTCAAGTCACTGGAACTGGTGTGCAATATTCTCGCCGATAGATCGCCTTTATGAGAAATTCAGCTATGATCGAATCGTTTTATATCGTACTATTAAAGATAGTAAAGTTTATTACACATTAAAAGATTCTGCAATAATATTTTCAGATCAGAGTGTTCAAGTGCGTTAAAGTCATAATTTTATATTTTAATGAGATGTCGTTAGTTTTGTAGACGATATTTGTGAGTGCAGTTTCGTCTTACAAAACAATTTTATCTCGCATAGTTTTCTCATAAAGGTGCGTCAAAGTAAAAAATTGCATGTTCTGCTGCCATGCAAATAGTGAAAATCAGTTGACTTATGCAAGTAAAATAATTCATAGGGAAATAACATGCTATGGGCTATGCAATAAAACATTAAGAAGCATCCTGCGAAATATTTTTATATTTAAAAAAAATTTTGAATTTTGTAAATTTCTTCTGTGCTTCTGTGATTACTTTAAAAATTCCAAATAATGCATTTTGGGTTTTTAAATGTTTTATTGCGTTGCTCATGGGATGCAAATTCACAGTGAATTATTTCGTTTAAGTAGATTGATTGGTTTTCACTATTTGCATGGCAGAGTAACAAGTAAATTTTGACTTTGATGTACCGTTATGAGAAAATTATGAGCGATAAAATTGTTTTGTAGGAGGAAACTAAATTCACAAGTATTGTCTACAAAACCAACGACATTTCATTAATATATAAAATCATGATTTTATCGCACTTGAACACCCTTAAACGGACCGCGAGAAAATGCGCTTTAAAATTTACTGAAGGACATGAAACGGGTATTCTCGATTGTAACGTTCTTTGAATGCTGTTCGTAAGCAGATAATTACCTACGCCCGGCAGTTTTAGAATATATTTATCGTCCGTAGTTCTGCACATCTATCGACAGCCTGGGTTGGTGTCTCCTTAATAATGAGGACTTTTTATTATTATTTTTAATTGAAGTTGTCTGGTTGGCAGCAAGGTCACTGGAGACGGTTACACACACATTTACACAAGGCCAGGAAATAAGAAAGGAGTCGGCCGTGGCATATGTTGATGACTACCATTCGTCTGAAGCAATTGCAGGGAACCGAGGGAAACGAAATCAGTTTTTTTACGACTGACTCTGTACTGAGTTGGCACTTTTACGTGAAGTATTTAGCATCATGTAACTTCGGTTTGGCTCATAGTTGACCGATTAAATATTGCTATTTATAGGTGCATCGTTAAATTAGCACCTGTGTTGTTTCTGGTTTTTCGCTATAGAGGAATTACGTACGCACTCACAGAAGTGGAATAGGTTACATCATGGGTAGAGATGATGGTATATCGTGAAAATGTTTTGTGCTGAAATACCCTTGAAAAGGCTGTAGTGTCTTGCAACATTTATATGATTCGGTGATATTCTTTCGACATAACGTAGCTGTCTGCAGATCAATAACAGGTACCAAAAATTACAATATCGTGATTCTTATTGGCTCTGTCAAATTGGGCAACAGCTCCAAGTACAAGCGAAATCCAGTAATCGTTTCGTATGCTGAACGTGCGTTGGAATCCAGCAAACAGTCAAGTTTTCCCGCGATAAACAATCATCTCTAATCATGGGTATACAAAATACCATATTTGTAAACATAAGCCAATTTAAATACTTTGGCACAAGTTCACTTGGTTTGTTCGCGTATGTGGAGCTAAAAAGAAACGTGTGTGTGTGTGTGTGTGTGTGTGGGGCATCTATTTGGTTCCAACTGTCTATGACTGGAGGTGCAGTAGAAGACCAGTTTTACTAGCTTCGCATCTGCGCTGCGTTGGTGCAGTTAGCGTGCAGTGATATTTAATCCAGACCCTGGTCTCTGGGTTACACATTCACGTCAGGAAGGTGACAGTCAGAATTCGTCAGGGGAGCAGTCCTTGTGTGGAGAACGAGTGTTGTTGTCAGCTGGAGGGAGTTCACAAGCTCTGGAGTCGTCTCAATGCCCCGCCCACACGTGTTGTTAATCACGCCTGACGATCTAGTCCACGAGTCGGGGAGGTACAGTCGGAGCGTTATAAAAGTGCTCGTTTGTTCACCTCTCGTTCTCACGAGCGCGCGGGATTGCAGTTAGTTGCAAGGATATTTGCACGTCTTGTCTCTACTTTCGCCCCGGGAAAAGCCTCTAGTCGGGTGGTCCCATTCCTCGGCGGCGAGGCAAATGATTTTGAAATAAACCGGCTCTCTCGGAACACAACTGAATGCACACTTCCCACGCAAACTTCCCGTCTGAGCCGTATTTAAGGCTGCGATTCCCTAGTTCTGTAGCATTTGCGAGAATTATTTCGTTATGCCAGTAAATGTAGCAGATGTTATCAAAATGGTAACATTGTTTCGTTCAAAACTGTTCTCACTGTGTAGCCGTATTTAATTATAGACAATATGAAGTATGGTTTTAGCTAATTATTGGGCAAAATAAATTATTATTAACTAACTAATTAATCGTAATTATAAAATAAAAAATTTGCCTAGATAAAATTAGGCTAAACAGAGCAAAACTGTAACCGTATTTTTTCATAGACAATATGAAGTACGGTTTTAACTAATTATTGGGCAAAATAAATTATTATTAACTAACTAATTAATCATAATTATAAAATAAAAAATTTGCCTAGATAAAATTAGGCTAAACAGAGCAAAACTGTAAGACATATTAACGATATATGACCTCTTTTAAGTATATAAAACTAACACTTGCCACGCAGATTTTTTAAGTGAGAAAAATTCATAATGCTATATTTGAATGGGATAGTGTTATAGTGACAACATTTTTCTCCTATGGAAAAATTTCAGCGTGCATAGTATTCCCATAACGATGTCAGAGTCAAAATTTGCGTGTTACGGCATCATACAACCAACGAAAACCTACAGACATACTAAAATAAAATAAGTTGCATTGTAGTAAGTTATCACGAGCTACGTGGTAAAAGTTGTAAAAACATTTTTAAAACCCTAAATATTTTAACTTGCAAAGTATTGCTGCAGGGGGGCTGGGTTATGTTTTACATTTTGACGTTATGATGAGTTGTGTTTAGCTTATTTATAAACACACTGTTGATTCGTTGGGTGAGTGAGATATTTTAGTCAGCGCTTAACATCGAGGTCTTTAGCGCTGGTGAGGGGTGACATGAGGTGAGTATGGGGCAGGGCCGGAATGAAGGGGCGGGGGAAACTGGAGATCCCCGAGAAAACCCGCCGACCAACGGGATCGCCCGGCACGATTCCCACATGCGAAAATACGGGGACCGACCCCGCCGGGAATCGAACCCGGATCGCCTTGGTGGAAAGCGAATGGTCTGACCATTCAGCCACCGCGGCTCCTTGATTCGTTGGGACGGTCCTTTAATACAGTGAACGTTATGCATTAAAACAGGACCTGGCCAGTCCTCTTTCGCATGCTTCCGTGCATTTGAATAAGGCTGGAAACTGTTCGTGGATCCATAAAATAGTTGCTAATTAGACGCAGTCGTACAAAAATATCACGGAACGTGCTATGCGCTGTGAGGAAGACTACCTGTATGAACTCATGCTAACGCACGGAAATTAAAGATAACCGATTCATTCAGTGCTCATTCAACTCTTTACATAGCATCCATGGACTAACTGTAATATAAAACCATACTTATATCAGGAAAACATATTTTATATAATTAATTATTTAAGAGAGCATAAGGAATTGCAAACATTCGTGCACGACCGTTTACATAAAAGCTTGCGCACCTCGCTTTGTTTATGATGTCGTGTGCCTATGACCTATGCAACTTGTCCTACATGCGCCTGAACTTCGAACACAATTAAATTACATAAAAAAATTCCGGATATAAATGTACACAGCTATTGTATTACAGTTGGTCCAAGTGAACTGCGACTGAAGTTTGGGTATTGAGATTTCGAATATCTGTTACTTTGTGGGATTTATCTGGTGTGCATTCAAGAATCGTTCAATGAAATTACTTAAGGCTCGGTTTCAGTCGCCATATTGAATTTTATTATTTGTTGCTCTTTTTACAATTCTAAGAAGAAAAATGTTAATATGCGATTACACCTCAAATTCTATTTACATTTCGCTATAGTTTAGACCTTGCGATTTAATTATTAACATGTAATTATGCCGCAATGTGTGTGGCAAATTATTTTATATTCATAATTTGCCCGACGAATTGCGACCAAACTATACTGCTATGCTTGTATTCTAGTCAAGGTAAATAGAATTTGAGGTATAGTCGCCGATTCAACAGTTTTCTTCTCAGAATTCCAAAAAAGTGGAAAAAATTATAATTCAATATGGCTGCTGAAACCGAGCCTTAACTTACGGTCTACAGGTCAGTTTACACAGAAAAAATTACATCAACCGTGTTAATTACAAAATGTTAGTTACAAAAATGTTATCAACATATACTAAGCTATGGAACACTCTTTTATAGCAATGTTGATAGAAAATGTGCTGTTAACACTTCTGAAAACACCAATGTTACTAGCAAAGTTGTAAGAATGATGAACGCAGTAAATAGCAATGTTGACGACAAAAATGCCTACAACATTCCTGATAACATTGCTAGTAACATTCGTTATCAACATCTTTTGATCTAAACCGCTCTAGAATGGGTCGGGAAAATAATGTTATCAACAGTGTCGGTGACAAAGTTATTAACATGATTCAAAAATTAATAACTTTGTTGACAGCAAACGTTTTCAACAAAATGTTGGTAAGAAATGTTATTAACAGTTTTATAAATATTAACTAAGTTAATAACAGAATGGTGGCAACAATATTGATAACATGTCAACAATTTACAAGCATTTTATACCAATGTTAATAACTTTGTTGAAAACACGTGTTATTAGCAATGTTATCGTTGGTATAAACTAGGCTTAAGAAAAGTACTGTGAACTGTTAGTATGTACAGTACATTTCCCATTAAAAAAAATTGTGAAAAGCGAAAGTATTAACCATCTACAATCGATTAAATTGAACACGTAATAAACACAGTAAATATATTTTAACGTAACAATTATGTAGCATACAGTTTAATAAAAAATTGTTTACATATTTTGCGAATGGCATGCTGTATCTGGAGGTCTGAAACGCTTAGATCCAACTAATTAAAATTATATTACAAGAAATTTCAATTTACATTTTAAAATATTCAAGAAGGTGCGCAAAGTTAAAATCACGTGTCTGTAGGCACGCACGCAGACATACATGACTCGCACGGAAAATAACGTAATTTGGTAAACCTTTACTTCCCAACAAAGTAGGCAGTTGAACAACCTTGGTTTTAAGACTGGCCTTTGCGGTCATCACTTGAAGACGTACAGTACAATGATTGTTTTTTTCGCGCAGATCAACGTAGTTAAAGAACCCTTGCTTGAACCACAGATAAGTGGAAGTAATCAGCGTTTATACCATTTATTACCCTCGTTTCACGTGCGGGAACGTATAACCGTCGGGTCAATTAATCACGCTGATGGCTGGCATTACTGGAAACACCCCTGTTGCAGAACATGAAGAAAGTAATACTTTATGCTCAGTTGCGCTACATATCGCTCGGCAACTAGCAGTGTAATTTGACATTCGCAATGATTTTTATGACGCTATCTGAGAGAGAACTCGAACCCCTTGACTCAGTGGCTATCGCTCCTGGTCGCTGGACCATGGGTCCCGGGTTCGAATCCCGGACGGGAGGTGACATTTAACGTCTCTTCCTCGTATTCAGGACTGGGTGTTCGTCTTGACTGATCACAAAAAGTCATCGTACAGTTACAAAAACTACAACAAACAAAACACAAATCACTCGGGGTCACTTTAATTTGCCAACTTAAAGACGGGGGAAGGGGGGCGGATGTTTGGTACATTGGCGAGGAAAGTGGTTAGAGTTCGCATGTTTGAGATTGCCAGCTTGGGAGGAACAAAAACTCCCTGGGTTCAGGACAGGATGTTTTCACCCCCTCCCTACGGAAAGCAAAGGCGAATCCCCTCCCTCCGAGGCCATTAGCTTCCAAATAATACATGGGATGACAAATTAAAGAAACATCCGAAAGAGACCTTTGTGACTGTGTGAACAGCACACGTATATTCGTCATACGCTGATGGACAGTTAGTTTTCTCGGCGTACTTCTGTTTTCCCCAGCCGCTGCAGCAGTTCGTCAACTCGTTACCGTAATCATTAATGGTTCTGTGCCCCGAAGACTGCGTTGCTCGTAGAAACTGCCGACAATTTTTCCTCTATGAATTCGTAGAAGACAGACATCCACTGTCTCTGAACAGACGTAAGTCATGAGGCAGGGAGCATTATATTAAGAGAATCCTAACTCCCGAGAACCTTATTTTCGCCGAAGAATCCCGATGTATGCCACAATTTCCACCTCACTAAAACCAACGTCAGAACACGCAATTTGGCACAGTTTTCTTTTTTAGTCATCATTATGTTCGTAGTATAATTTTTGTTATAATATTTAAATTTTAAACATACTAAATAAAACTAACTGTTAACGCCATGCGTAAGTATGGATGCATAATTTCATTACGTTTTAATTCCACTGTAACATTTATTTAATTTTACGTAAGTTATCCTCCTGAGCAAGGGAACTTACGCAATTTTCGGTTTAAGATTTGTTTTCAGTATTCGAGTTACGAGGGCCTGGTCACGAGCTGTCTTTGCGGTGACACACAGGAGCTGCATATTCGCGACGCACGGAGTTTCTCGTGACGATACCACGCTCTCCACTTGTCTCGTCGCTAGAGTCACGATTTTGTCGCGTAAAGAGTTTTGCACAATTTTGTTCCAATGCCTTACGTGTATATAGGCAGCTATGCTTAATGGTTATTGGTAGAGGCATGCAAAATTCGCGTTATCATTTGGTAGCAGACTGAACTTCACTTTCCTATACACAACAGAGCATTATCTTCGATTCAGTTAGGAACGAACTTTTGTGTGTTGTCATTTACGTGTGTTATGTCTTTACAGAGGTTGGCCTCCCTAACGTGTAACCATTCTCTGCGGCAAGTCACGACAATATCGGCCAGCGGGAGACGTCGAACGAGCCTATATAGTCACTTGGAGTCTAGTCAGCTGTCAGCAAACAACGCGAATTTCGCATGTCTCTAGTTAATGGCGGCGTGTCTTTGTTCAGACACGGCTCCCATTTGACTGCACCAATCAGAATACGACAATTGTGGCATCATACATCTGTGATTTGCAGGTAGAAACCCAAGACAAATGAGTGTTTAATTATCCAATCACTGACGATAAAGCAGAGCTGCAGATGTACTCACAAGACATTGAAACCAATTGATACAAAAATTATTTCGCCATAAAATCATGACTTTACGTCATTGCTAGAGCCCGGAAAATGTCGCGGATTCAATGACCTGCACGTTAGAATGCAGTGTTCTGTGTATACTCAAACCCCGGACCATTTGTCCACCAGCTGCTACTCAGTGGAACAACAGACAATGGCCGAATATACGGGACTTGAATGTGCATAGTACAATGGATTCTAGCATGCAGGTCATTGAATACGTGCAATTTTCCGGGCCCTAGTGATTGCCTCTAACAAACAGCAAGGCGCTCAAATGGTGCCACTCGTAGGTCTCGATACACACCGGATGACAAATTTCAACTTTTCATTTCCGTTTCCAATTAGTCTTCTTGACGATAGGATATGGCTGAGATGGACGTTTCCATTTTCAATTTTAGATGTTGAATTCTCAGGACCGAAACCTCAGGTTTGTATTAACGTACGCATTAAAATATTATCTTTGAGATATTTGAATGATTTTTGCAGTGGGGGTGTATGACGAACTGAAGTGTTTCGTTGGATATATGCGAATAGCGAATGTTAAGTCGCTGGAAACCCTCAGTTACATACAAGAACTAAGCACGTTTTTTAGCAACAAAAAAAATACAAAGAAATAACCCAGGGAAGAAAGAAATGGCTTTAATAAACAAACATACAAATAACTACGTAGCGATGGCGTATACCCAGCAAACCACCTCAGTTTATAAAAATACAGGGCCACCGTTTAGCCACGCTCAGACGAATTGCCGACGAGAAGTTAGCAAGCCAACTGGTCGCCGTGAACGTTGGAGCGATGAAACAAGTAGTGGGTAAGCGATAATCGGCCTTAATTCCTGACAGTTATCACATCCCAATCTCGCAAAACAGCCTCAGGTAGCCCTTAAGATCTAGCTCTTGAGTGCTTGCGCTCTAAGAGAAAGGGAAAATTTGTGTGTGGTGTAACATTAGTTTTGAAATAGGTGGGGAACATTCCTTAACTTTGAAGAGAACTTTCCTAACTAGTATTGCGAGTCTGAGGGACCTCTAATAACAATTTTCTATGTCAAAAAACTGTGGCAGTGGACATTATATAGCACGCAATCAACGATGCACATCAAAACTACTGTTTCTAATGCCAAAATTTTAACAGTTTAACCAATTTGGCACCGTGGGTGTGACGGTTTTAGTTCCTTTCCAATTCTTTAAATGACGGCGAATTTGTATTATATGATTGTTGTTACATACATTTTCACAATATTTAACGCTGTTTATCAAACTTCTTTTTAACTTTTAACTTGTATTTCAAGCCACCGAAGTCAGTATATTCATAATCTAGACCTATTTCCTCTCCTTTCCCCCGAAAAAATTAAAACCTTTTAAGCTCCAGGTAGGAGCAAACTGTGAAACAGTTTACAATGCATGCTATAAACAAGTGCGAATTTTAATAGTATGTTCAAGATTCATGCAACTAATAACTCTCAGGATTTATCAGTTGTATGATGATTGATGACTAATCTTCAGATCTGCTGACATGCCTTGGATGGCTGTGGCCTCGTTATAAACACGGAGCAGTCACTTATTCGCCACATTATGTTCAGTTGATACCACAAATCATAGGCAACTCACGGATGCTGAAACCAATAAACAATGTATGGAGATCGCAGAAAGTAGTGCACATATTTCTGGGCTCGTGTACTTATGACGGCCGTTTACCTGCTTACCAGTTTCTGGGGGTCGGGAGTAAAGGAGCAATAAGGCGACTCTAGCACACGTACCTAGTGCCGCATCGCCACAATGAACATGAATTTAAGGTCATGCTCTCTTGTTTATATTTTTTTACGCCTAAAAGAGAGCTGACATAAAGAATCTCTTTAGCAGTTTTGTTAAAAATCCTCATTTCCATGTTGGCTGATATTTTCAAGGCAGTAAATACTATGGTTTTAGCTAATTACGCAATTAACGAAATTCTGGTTGCTTGACTTTTGAGTCGAAACAGTATAATTTTTTGTTTTTAGGAACTTAGCTATCACGGCAAAAACCATTTCAAACAGTACTGCCAAACAGACTTTTGATATCAGCTCTCGTTTAAGCTTAAAAAAGTAACTATCGCAAAACAGTAGAAACAAAAGTGCTTTTTTTTTATTTCACTGCGCAGCAATTCGCGCCTCTGTGGAAGTTTAGTTTGTATCCAGTCATTACGGTTTGAGAAACAACATTCTTTAAAAGCCTTTCTTTTTTCCGTGGCGTGAGGCTTCGGAACAGTACACTGAACAAAATAATGGTTAAAACTAGTCAAGAAATCAGACAAAACTATTTAGGGGATCGTACTGAGTACGTAAGAGATGCATCAGATCAACGCACTGCAGCTGGACCAGCACCTACCAAAGTCTATATGGCAGAGCGTAGATTTATCTGCCAATAGCTAATCGACTATATCATTGAGAGCATGCCACGTAGGTGTGAAGTTGCATTGGCCGCTCAGGGAGACTATACTAGAGGAGTGAGTGAGTGAGAGATTTTGGTCAGCGCTTACCATCGAGGTCCTCAACGCTGGTGAGGGGTGACATGAGGTGAGTATGGATCCATGCCGGAATGAAGGAGCGGGACAAACGGGAGATCCCCGAGAAAACCCGCCGACCAACGACATCGTCCGGCACGATTCCCACATGCGATATACTAGAGGATATTATTGCAGTGTCCGTTCCTGTTTTTGTGCTGACCTACTGATGGCGTATCCTGTTCCTTATCAATAACGATCATATCCTTCTGTACTTGTCAATAACGATCATATCCTTATGTACGTGTCAATAACGATAATATCCTTCTGTACGTGTCAATAACGATCACATCCTTCCGTACTTGTCAATAACGATCATATCCTTCTGTACGTGTCAATAACGATCACATCCTTCTGTACTTGTCAATAACGATCATATCCTTCTGTACTTGTCAATAACGATCATATCCTTCTGTACGTGGCAATAACGATCATATTATTCTGTATCTGACAGCATAATCGTTCAAAGAAGTTAAAACATGAGTTCTGATTTCTAAATATTTATGTCTGAGAGCACTCTTAATTATGACCGATGTATTTATTGTTATCAAATAATTATTCCGGTATCGTGTAGAATGTGATTCAGTTTTGCAGGTAAACATATCTGGGACAAATTAAATAGTTTTTAAAAATGGTTTTCTTCGTGTACGCTGCAGCGCTCAAGCGCAAGGTGGCGACCACTTTAACAAACTGGTATTTTTAAACGATTTTTGCAATGGGGCCACTTTCTAATCAAATAAGTATTTTGGAAATACGCCATTGCAACAATTGCATACGTCTTAAATACTTCTTTGACTAGTCACTTTAATAATTGATATACAAGCTGGTACCCGCGACTTCGTTCGCGAGGTTTCCATTTAATGAAATAATATTTCTGAAATAAAAAAAGTCTTGAACAGTGCCGAATGATGTAAAATTATGTTAAGGGTCATTCATGACTGATTTAAAAATAATTTTGGAAAATAAATTTGATTCACTAATTTTTTGAGTAACTCGTTACGCAGCATGTACAATGTTTTGTCCCACCCCCTCCCCAATATTTTTCTCAGAAACTTTCGCGGGTGCATGTACAACCAGTCGCCAAAGTTTCATTGCAATCGGTTGACTGGTATAGGACAGCATAGAAGACGAACATACAACTACCATTTTATACTACAGAAGATAAATATCTAAGCGGCTTCGCTGTGGGAGGAAACGCTACCTATAGGAAGGTCGCGGTGGCCGAGAGGTCAGACCATTCGCCTCCCACCAAGGCGATCCAGGTTCGATTCCCGGCGGGGTCGGTCCCCGGATTTTCGCATGTGGGAATCGTACCGGACGATGCCGTTGGTCGGCGGGTTTTCTCGGGGATCTCCCATTTCCCCCGTCCCTTCATTCCGGCTTTGCTCCATACTCACCAACGCTAAAGACCTAGATGTTGAGCACTGACCAAAATCTCTCACTCACTACCTATAGGCGGTTCGGGATAAAGTGAGCATTCAAAAAAGCCTTGTTAAATGTATATTTTCAGTCAATTTGTATCTTTCTGCGCGTATCGTAACGGCTAACGACGGGAAATGTCTAACCTCTCTAGACACTTCACTTGGTGGTTGCTCGTGTAAGATAAATTGTGCAGTCGATATGAATCGGTACAGTTCGATAAAAAAGTATTATTAAATTTATAAAATACAATTATGACGATTTCGGTTGACTTTGTTTCTGTATTGTTGTATTCAAATAGGCAAATACGCGATACTACATTGCGTAATTTCGCTGCCAACCATACAAGCAGTAAGGCAACTAGAGTTAGTGTTGAGTTATATGCAGTAACGTCTAGTGATATTTTTCAAAGGCTAAATTTTTAGTGCTCACTTTACCCTGAACGACATACACCGTGATACTGAGCTGTAGTGAACAATGAGACTTGACCAGCGAGCGTACAAGTCGTCAGAGAACCGAGAGAACAAAGCTAAGCCAAACTGGCATGACGGCTTACAGCACTGCCACTTCATTTCCTGCTGGAAGAAACAATGCGCGCGAGCACTCAAGCACATTCTCTATTACGTCACACAGATTTAGTTATGTGCATCACTTTTATTCCTCTTGTATGTTCCATGATGATCGTAATATGATTGTTATGTTTTCCGTTACTTGTTAGCCTTCGCGATTTTAACTTTCTCTATTATTTAGACGGAATTAATGTAAATGCAACTCTTGCGAAGGACATAACAAGAGATTGCAATTCTAACCACACCCAAATGGGGTATCGATGCTAGCGATATCATAACAACAAATTTACTGTTTGGCTACGCGACAAAAATGCATAATTCTGCCAAATGCGCGAAATTTTACTCTCAGGTTTTCAGAGTCTTTTGAATTGTCCTCCAAAACGGACGACAGTAATCAACAATAAGTACTACATGTGATATATACGAATTAATAAAGGTAATTAAAATTGAAAATTATGATTATCTTTCATTATGTAATAAAGACCAAATAACTCCTAGTACCAATTTACGCCAATAATTCGCATAAATAGTAAAATGTAACATTTTTACAGCTTGACGCTGCCAGTGATTCGCCACACCCTTAAATCATTTTACGAAACTTAATAATTTTAACAAAAGAGGTGACGCCTCCTTTTAAGGTTCCTAATTACTTCCACTTGAACTGACGAAACTACTTAACGTGTGTTACACGGATAAATATGCGAAAACAAAACACACTTCAAACAATGTTTCCATCGTTTCAAAATTCGGTACGCGTAAGAAACATTATTTCGGACCTATCAATAGTTAAAAACTACTTCTCAGACTGCTGTTTCTTAGAAAATGTGAGCTGGACTCGAAAACTGTAAGCACACGTTGGACACTAAACCATACTGTCCACAAATAGCATGATCAGGTCACCGCTTGAAGTCAGTTATTGACAGTAAAGCATTGCACGCTGATTGAATGGCTTGCGCGTAGAGACGGTACTTGTGCCGGTCAGCGGCGCCCTTAGCGCTCCACTGACATTGTGCCTCACACACACAAACTCAGTCTAACTATATAGGCACCTTCAGTGGTTTGCTAATAACCGAACTAGTTGGCGCAGTGGTAACTAAGTGTATTCGCACCGCTCCGAGCGAGTGTCTGGATTCCATATGAAACTATAGACGTATTTAGTGGTTAAATTAGTAGCGAATTCTGTGAACAGGGCATTTTTGCACTCCTTTATACAGTGGTGTTTGCGTACATTCTGCAAACAGGTCGAGGGTGTTTACGTGTTACTGGCAACCGATACAGAAGGACGGTTACAGGGTTTATTCACATGATGCTTTCCTTAAACATCACTTCCTGTTTTAATTAGAATAAATCTGAAATCGAAACAAACTATATTTGGACGCGATATGAGAAATACTCAGTTATTATTTTTTTTTAAAGAAAATTGCACAATATGTTACATTTATGCAGTTGCATAATTCAATGTCATATTGAAAATTACTATGTTGTACGTGTAAAAAAGTGACAGTAGTCCATTTTCCAACAGACACATTCGTGAGGAGGTGTTTTGCCTTATACAGTTCAATTCCATTTCTGACTAGGCATTAGCAACAACAGACTTTCGTAACTCCATGGTGGTAGCCATTTTGTTCACTAAGTTATTACATTTTAGCGATCTCTCACAAATGCAAACAGTCATTGTAAACGCTTCCCAACAGCTTGGGAACAATTCAACTGCTAAAATACATCTTATGATATACTAGAGCTGGTCAAGTGAACAGCCTAGAACAACCAGTAAAATCCTTCGTTTCGTCGAGTTTGCAGTGTCATCCTCCTCCTAGCAAGAGCAAAGCTAGGGAATTACATGTCAAACAGAATTCGGTTGGTGAGAAAATTTTTGTCTGTATAATTCATTACACTACTAGTTTCCGTTCGCTTAAGGCCACAGGTCCCTATTTATCCTTTTTTTTTATAGTAAACTTTAGTTTTTTTTTAAATCCTGAAAGTTAGCAGATATCGCAAAACCGTTAAATAGGAATGTTGGAAATTGTTTGTACTTTGTATACATTTTTAAAGCCATAAGTTTTTTTTTTATATAATTCTGGTTATATTGACTTTACGAAAATTTCATTGAGTCGACAACTAGCAAAAAGTATAGAAAACTTAAGTTTTGAAAAAATAGGATACATGGTAAACACAATTTCCAACATTTGTATGTAACTTTTTTGCGATATCTCCTGACTTTCAGGATTAAAAGTAAATAAATAAACTCGCAAAAATGGCATAAATAGGAACCCGTGGCTTTATAGGGATTGGTGCAAGAATGGAACACTTGTTAAACTTCACAAGGTGCCTGTTAGAGTAGCAACTGTGGTTACCTGCATAAAGTCACGTGTTCTGACGACATTGGTAGTTGTAACTGAACTAATGAGGAGTTTGTGAGAACTTCAGAAGTTCACGCACACACTTTCAGAACGTCCGCTCGTGACCACGTGTTGCAAGTCATATCATTATAAATGAGCGAAAGAATGAAAATAAATCTTTACTTAATGAGTTGAAGTATTTATATCACAGAGTTGACCAGTCAGCAGAGAAACAATGTTTTGTACTGAAATGAAAACGGGATGTTCGATAGAGACGAGTTGTCTTCGAGAAGACTGTACGCCAGTTCAGTTAGTGACTCGCGCCTAGAGGTTAGGCATGATGCGCGTACTGTGCCGTCCTAACTGCTTCCGCACTTCTAGGCTCCCAACACGCAAAACATGTTCACTTAGGCGGCCACCTTAAGGGGTATTGATTCCTACCACCTTGGATTTATCTGTTTCTTCTCGATAACTTCTGTTCCAGTCGATGTATCAAAATTTTTGTCACGACAGAGCATAGATACAAACTTAATCGATTTTCTGTAAGTGCTGGAACCATAATATATTCATTATTTTGCAACGGGAAACAGCTGAAAATGAAAAATTGCTTTATTTATGGGAGCGACTAAAGAGGCCACGAAATTAACAGAAGCAATGCCATACGGAATCCAAAAAGTTAATGAAACTATAAACTATGCCGTATCAGCGTGAAAAAAGTAAAATAATGTGGCTATTCCTTGATTTATAAGAAAAATCGTAAACCCGATGTGACAGGGATCAATCCCCCTTAAGGACGTTGGCCCAGTAAAAATTCAAAATTTTATATTATCTGCCAAACACTGTTCAACTTTTATACATCAGTCGACATGTCATTTCCCAAATAAAAAAAAATAGGTCCCATAGTTTTAGTATAATCACCTATCAAAGTTACGAAATGGCAGTTGCGGTGTACCCAAAATAATAAAAAGTAATTAACTTCCAGAAACAAGATAATTCATATTGATACTTAAATGATGTGAGCTACTTCAAGACTCTTTTGTAAACACAAAGCTATACATATGTGATTTTTTTTTAAATGGATGAAAAGGAGAATAAATATTTGCATAACTTTGACTTTAGGCTACTGCTGAAATCTTCTCAATTAACTTTTGTCACACATGTCATAAAATGCAATGATACACTGACTTTCAGTTTCTGTAATTTTGAATTCATTAGGCTAGTTATTAATTTTTTTTTTTTATATTTTGGCTACACCACAATGGCAATTTTGTGATTTTGTTGAATGATTATGCAAAAACCATGGGGCCCAATTTTTTTTTAATTTGGGGTAATTACGTGTTATCTGATGCGCAAAAGTTGAACAGTGTTTGGTACAAATATAAAAAAAAAAAAAAAATGAAATTTTACGGGTCCAACGCCCTTGTGGTGAGGTGAGAGGATTTAACGGCCCTTTAAACAACGAGGTCTCCAGAGCCGATGAGAGTTACGTGAGGTGAAGACATAACACAACAGCTATGCCTGTGCCAGGATTCTAACCCAGGACCTCTCGCACCTAAGACAGGCGCCTAACCGACCTCACTACGGGTCGGCGTGTCCACTTTATAAAGGCTTGTTCCCGATTTTTTTTTTTTTTTTTTTTAGACCGGTGACAGTAACTCAAATATTCTTTAACCAAAAGCTTTGAAAAAATTTGAGTCAGTGAGCAGTCACACTATGCACAATACTTTGGAGATGAGTTTTTTTTAAATAACGTACCATTCGTCAGCAAAAAATTTTTTTTACTTCATTTTTGCATATTTTCACGACAAAAAAAGTGGTACTTTGGGTGATGAAATCAAAGAAACCGTTCAGTACATTTCTACAAAAAATTCGGCTACAAATTATAACATATAACTAAGTGTCGAAACTGTGGAGCGAAATTTTGAAATAAGTATTAGGTAGCAGTAAAAAAAAATATTTTCGAAATCACTGCAAAACTCGGTAACAAGGCCTTAAGGTCGCGGTTCTTACATGCTCGTCGGAGTGGTCGGCGGGAGGGGGGAGGTGGATAGCAGCGAAAATTACCAGTAAACGGTTTTCGTGACGCGTCTAAAGCCCTGCAGCGACCTGGCCCCTTGCCCAGAGGAAACTCCGCCTTGCGAGGTCGTTACTCACCATCAGTTAATTGGTTGCCTAACTCGCTCTCGCTAATTACAGCCGCCAAACAAGCCCGCAAATGATAGTTTTATCACCGCAAAGAACACCCCTCTGCTCAGTTAACTAGGCGGCTGCCATTCATTAAGTCCTCTGATGTATTACTTTGAAAGGTGCGTTGCAACACCAGAATTAGAATCACATCTTTCTGAAATTCAAATAAAAAATTAAATATGGATTTTTACAACAGACAATTTTTCATATTATCTTGTTTACTGTAAATTATAGAAGTCAGTTTAGTTTAGTTTTGTTACTTCTCAGTTAGACCAACCTTCTTTATCTCACTTAACAAAGCATATAGGGACAGGAAAATTTCGCGAATTCAATGATCTGCATGTTAGAATCAATTATCCTACGTATACGCCAGCCCCAACCATTAGTCAGCTAGCTGCTACTCAGTGGAACAACAGACAATGAACGAATGGATGGGGCTTGAGTATGCATAGTACAATGGATTCTAGCTTGCAGGTCATTGAATTCACGAAATGTTCCTGTCCCTAGGCATAAGGAATATGTAAAGTATAACCGCGCTTCACCAGACGTCCATTAGACGGTTTGGACTCATGTGGTGTAGAAAAATTACCTTGAACTCAAGCTTCAAGCCAATGACTCGGAAACTAGAGTCCAACTTGGAAAGATGATGGCGAAAGAATATCTATGCGTCCAGTGAAATATAAACGCATTTCTTGCCAATTTCAGTTTAAGAG